>PVJH01002147.1:0-79256 GCA_004026705.1 Nesogale talazaci
GGGGCGGGGAGGGGCTAGAAGACCCCAGGCACTTTTGCGCTCTTAGAGCATGCACCTAAGCAAGGGCTGGGTACACTTAACCCCTCTGGCTGTGGAGGCGTGGTTGAAGGGATCTGCTGAGCTTATTGGCTACGTTAGGCCCACCTGTGCGATGTCATTTGCTGGTATGGTATGAATATGGGCATCCCCAGGTGGACCTCCTGCCTGGGCCCAGGAGGCTTGTGTCTGAACAAGCTCAGTTCCAGATTTTCCCATAGGTGTCCCTAAATCTAGCTACCTACTATTAGGAGCCTAACAGTTGCTGCCGTTGTACTTCCGGGTCAGCGGGCATAGGGACGGGTCATGGATGCCACCACGCAGGTGCAGCACTAAGCGCAGGGGGGACGGTTCTGACTGTTGTAGTCTGGGAGAGTGCGGCCGTCCTCCCATTGTTTGCCAGCAAAAATTAGACACTGCTGGTGCAGGAAGATGACCTCATTGTTTTGGATTTTAGCTGTGACCTTTCCAAGGTGTTGCTCGGCTCAACCTCTAAGCAGGGATCCTCAAACTTTTTAAACAGGGAGCCAGTTCACTGTCCCTCAGAACAATGGAGGGCCAGATTATAGTTAAAAAAACAAAACAAAACTATGAACAAATTCTCTGTGGGTTTGGGATGTTTCGGCTGCTAAGCAGGACAACAGTGGCGGCAAAAATACCAGGTGGCGGGATAAATGTCTGTTTATGCTCAGGTCACCTTTCTAGAAGCAGATAACTGAGCGGTTGAAGAGTTTACACTGCTGACCTCATGATTGAACAGTCCAATGTTTAACCCATTGCACTGCAAGGCCGTCCTATAAACCCAAACTCAAAGCCATCCAGTAACTGTGTCTTCATGAGCCTGTATATCCTTATGAGGAGCAGACAGGTTTACCTTTCCCCTATGGAACGGAGGGTGGGTTTGATCCACCAAGCTCATGTTAGCAGTCCGATGCCTGACCTACAGCACAGCGAGGGTTCCTTGATGGTGATCACAGCCCAGTTAATTCTGCCTCCTAGCAACACTCTGTAGGGTTCTGGGGGCTGTAAATCCCGAGCAGCAGAATAGCTTCACCTTTACCTCACAGAGGTTTCCCATAACACAATACCAGGGGAGAGAAATATTGAGCACCCAAAGTGAAGCCCAATAAACATATGACTGTGAACCACTTAAACAGTATCCACACACAATAATCTCTTCTCTAATCCTAGGCCAGATGGATTCACGTACATTTGACCTGGGGCCTCTGGCAGGATGCTTCCAGTAGGTGCTGGTCTCTTAATTGACCAGGCTTTCCCCCCCTGCCGGGCATTCCAGAAGCAGCTTTTCTCCTCTCAGCTGCTGCAGAGCATCACTTACATCCATTACAAGTGTCAGTAATGAAAGTAACCATTCGATGAATTAAATGTTGGACTTCTCAAGTCTTTTCAGTTGTCTCTCTTTTTAAAAAAAACTATGCTTCTATATAGCTAGAGTCATTGCAATGAGCCCCACTCCTGTCCCAATTGTGCCACTGGGTTTAAGTCACTAACCTCGGAGGTGGTAGTCCAGCACCTACTTGATAGTTTCACCAGGACTAAGGAGTCATGGACATTAAGCACTGAGAAACCCAGCCCCAGCCAGTCCCAGGAGGACAAGGGAGGAAAGGAAGTGAGGTGTCCACAGTCAGTTCTTTTACACTTGCTTGTTGAATAAGTAAAAGAAGATGGAAAAGACCCATTTTGTTCTTTTGAACATTCTTCTAGCTGCAGGCTGTGTCAGCTTTCATAGTTGACACAAAACAAACCAAACTCACTGCTACCAAGCCAACTCTGACTCATGATACAAGGCAGAACTGCCCTCTGTAGATTCCCAAGACTAGCACTTCGCAAGAGTAGAAAGCCTCATATTTCTCCTTGGGAGAGGCTAGTGGTTTCGAACTACTGACCCCAATGTGTGACCCACCACACCACCAAGATTCCTTTACGAGGTAATATTTAATTTTAAAATTGTTATAAGATATTTTTATTCTAAATTTGGCCTAAGGAGTGGGAGCAACTTGCTCTCAAGTGTATTCTGATTTTCAGGGACAGCATAGAAGTGCCGCAGAGTTGTCGGCAGACTGTAATCCATGACAATGGACTGCCCTCTCCGTGGAAAGTAGGGCGCTGGTGAGTTGATCGCCAAACCAGGGCTCCACCAAGGCTCCTGACTTCCCCGGGGAAGAAACATACAAATTATTTATGTAATTTTTCCAAAATCATTTTATTGGGGGCTCTTACAGCTCTACTCATAATATATACATACATACATACTTTGTGTCAGTATTTACATCTCTTTTGGGGGGGATCTCGTACAACTCATCCATCCATCCATTCATCCATCCATCCATCCATCTATCCATCCATCCATCCAAGCATATTTGTTGGCATTTTTATGGCGCTGAGCTCCACCACAGTCTTGCTGTTCTGGGAACGAAGAGCCGGGGTGGATCGGAGGTGTTGGGGCGCGTCAGCGCAGGAATGTGCCCCTGGCCGGGCCCGCCCCACAGTCACCAGGGAGCGCAGGGGCCAGGTAGTACCGGGGCGTGCGGGGGTGAGGGGCGAGGGGCAGGGCCTCTCGGTGGGGGCGGGCCCGGGGGCGTGGCGCGCAGAGGGGAGCCCAAGCGCGGCGCCCGAGCGCGGTGGACGCCGAGGGCTTCCTCTCCGTGCGTTGCTCTCGCGCCGGGCGGCGGGGATCGTCCTGCGCCCCGAGGCCAGAGACTCCCTCCAGGTAAGCCGCGCGCGCTCGGCTCCCCGCCTCGGCGGCACGAGGAGGCGGAGGCGAGGAGCTGGCTCTCCCCGGGGCTCGGCGGGTAGCGGCGGCCGGGGGCGCTCCGCTGGGGAAGAGGAAGCCGAGCGGCGGCCGGAGGTCCCGGGCGAGCGCCAGTGCTCCCGTGCTGGGCTGGGCTGGGCTGGGCAGGGCGCCGCGCCCTCCCTTCCAGCTTCCCTGGTCTCTCCATTTCCGCCCGACCCCGGGCCGGGACGCGGATGCCCGCCCGACATCACCTGGAAGGCACTTTCTGGTTTCTTTCCCGCCGGTTCTGCCGAAGTCGGGAGGGGTGTCCGCCGACGTGGAGGGGCGCGAGAGAACCGCTGTGGCAGCGCAGACACCTCTTGAATTCCTTTTCGCCCCAACCCACAGACCCTGTGTGCCGAGAGAGAGAGAGAGAGAGAGAGAGAGAGAGAGAGAGAGAGATTGATTGAGAGAGCGAGCTTATCATATTGCGCCCCCAGGACTTTAGTTTCCTACCCATTTTATGGATGGAGAAACTGCAGCCAGAACGCTAAGTGGCCCCCACTACCGACGGAGAGGCTGGTACGGAGGTCTCAGGGCCCAGTCTGTCTTCTTTCTCTTCCTGCTCCCTCCCCTCGCATCTTTGAGCCAGTCTGGGAAACTCAAGAAGCTGACTTCTTTCGGAAAACAGGTGCTGCTGCTTTCATGCTGGTCAAAGGCCTAGGCTTTTAAAAGTTTCTAACTCAGCCGCATCTTCCAATTTCTGGTTATTACCTTTTTGGAGTGCAAGAAGTTTTAGCTCACAATTCCGTTTCTTCTTGCTGAGCGTTCATTCAGAAAGCAAAACTCAGGCACTTTGCCTGCTGCCCATCCCTCTTCATCTTCCTAGCTGGATGAGGTGGGCAGCAGCCTCGGGCAGAGCAGGGCATTCCTGGCCGCCCAGGGGGAGTTAAATTCTGTACCAAGCCCTGCACATTATTTGTCTCTTGTTTTCTTTCTAAATAAGAGAGTCATCCTTTTCTTTTTTTCTGTACAAATAATGGAAGAGGCTAAGTGGCAAGGTATGCTGTGCTTAGAGAAAGGGGGGAATCCCGGGGCCTGAATTTGGTTGTCCATGATAAGGTGGTGAGACTTGCAATATAGGATGCGGTGTCAGAACCCCTCCTCTGGTCTTCTGCCCCCTTTTGTGGATGTTCCAAAAGGCAAATTTGTTTTATTGAGGGCAGGAGGGGCTAGTGATTTTTAAAGATCAGTATAAATGACTTGCAAGACGCCTAGACTGTGCCAAACGGACAGAACCCTCTGCTGGAGGATGTGCTAACAGATTTCACACCTGGCGAAAGAACTCGGGCTCAAACTGACCACTCCCTAGAAGTACAGGTTGGGTCGAGGGGCCGGCCTGCCACACCCACAAGGAAGCAAACAGTAAGAAAAGGGGAATGAGACGCTAGATTCCACATCAGCGCACCAAGCCTGCTTCTAAGGCCAGGTCCCTGCACGGAGCTGCCCTGGCTGGAGCGTACTGTGACAGAGGACAATACCGGGGACACATGGCAGGTACCGAGTCCAAACTGAACCCCCAGGCGCGGCGAACCAAGAAGGGAACAAAACACATCAGCAACGGGAGCAAAGTTAAGCCACAGTGCTCCTGAGGAGCCCCCAAAATAGACTTCAGGCTAGGAGGGGGAGTTTCTGAACCGCGCCCCCCCCCCCACCAGTGGGGAGATAGTCATAAACGTCAGCAGACAGATGTGGAATTAGCTATGCCTTTTGGGTTTTTTTTTTTTTGGCTGGTTATTATCATTATATATATTTTTTTTAATTAAATTTTTTTCTTTTCTGTATTGTCGATGTTATTGTTGATTTGCCTACCTGTATAAGATAGGCATGGGAAGCAAGCCCAAGGAGAGAGCAATGTCTCCGGCATCCTTTGCTGAATTCCTTTTTTGAATAGTGTTTTATTGGTAGATGAAAGCAAGTTGATTGCTCTTTCTCTTTCATCTCTCTCTCTCTCCATTTTTATGAAGAGGCTGGAAGTTGGCTGTTCACCCTTCTGCATTTCAACCTGGCCAGGCAAAAATCTGTAAAACCCACTGCTGAGGCATCTGTGCAGACCAATAGTTACCCTGTAGGCTAAAGTACAACTGCCACGGGCTTCTGAAGCTGAAGAGTGTTGCTGACTCGGACGGCTGGATTTTCTCCTGGCTAAGTTGATGGTTAGCACATAAAAGCTAACCACTGCCAAGCCAGGAAGAGCCTCCTTAGCCAGGACCCCACTTTGGCACCAAATTGCAGCCACCTCATTAATAATAAGGAACCCAGTTTTGTATTGGCGTGGGCTGCTACCTGCAAGGTCAGAGGTTTGAAACCACAAGCCGTTCCCTTCAAGAGGTCTGGTCTCCAATTCTACCCTGGCTGCACCATTGCCGTGTGTCAGAATTGACTTGATGGCAGCGAGTTTTGTTTTGGGTGTTCATGAATGATAGGACTGCTGATGACTCGTTGCTTCTTTTCCATTTGTAATCAAGTTATGTGATTTTAAGAACACCAGTTTCCCTTAGAACTGAGATTATGAAGCCAGCTCTGTAAAAGATAGATCACGGATGTGAGCTGTGTGGGGCTCGGCCGCCTGAAGGTCATCTGCTGAAGACCTCACTGTGCTTCGCTATCAGCCCATCCTGCCCAGTGTGGTCAAAGCTCCCACTTGCCTCCAGCGGTCCTGGAAAAGCTGTGCTTCCAGAAGAATGTTCACCTTGATTTGAAGTGATAACTTTTTTTCATGTTTAAAAAATCCAAAGAGGCAAGCCACGTTTGGTCCACACATCCTCCACTCACCAGTCTCCGTCTTTGAAATGACTGTCAGTGCTTTCATTTTCAGGTGTGTGGAAACCCCTGACCTATGGTTCCGATAGATCTTATTTTGCAATCGAGGAGATGGCGGGGGACAAAAAAAAAATACTGTTTAAAAGGATCTCTTCTGATAGTCAAATTCCCTTTTTCATGAAATGTCTAGCATTTCTGCTGCATTGCGTGGAGTAGATGTGTGTGTGTGTGTGTGCGTGTGTCAGTTAACAAGTCCAGTCACTGTATTTAATATTCATTTTAAGGGCAATTATATTCATGGTTCTAGTACAGAATGCCAAATGCTTGCTTTCAGAAGAGCATTCCCAAAGGACTGTTCATGTCACTCAGAGACATTTGTCTGGGACCAGTACAGTGGAAGGAAAACGGAGCTAGGCGGTGTTTCCCAATGGTGGCCCTTTTCCTGACATTTGGAACCAGATAATTCTGTGTTGTTTGTTTTAATTTGTTTTAATTAAATCAATTTAGTGGGGGCTCGTACAACTCTTATCACAGTCCACACATACATTCATTGTGTCAAGCACTTTTGTACATTTGTTTCCTGCATCCTCAAAAACATTTGCTTTCTACCTGAGCTCCTGGTATCTGCTCCTCATTTCCCCGCTCCCTCTCCCCTTCTCCCACCCCCATGGGCACTTGATAATTTGTAAATTATTATTTTATCATATCTTACACCATCCGACGTCTCCCTTCAACCAGTTCTCTGCTGTCTGTCCTCCAGGGAGGAGGTTTTATGTAGATCATTGTAATCTATTCTCCCTTACCTTCCCTCTACCCTCCCAGTATTGCCCTTCTCATCACTGGTCCTGAGGGCTTCTTCTGTCCTGGATTCCCTGTGTTTCCAGTTCATATCAGCACCAGTGTTCATCCTCCAGTCAAACCGGATTTATAAGGTAGAATTGGGATCATGATAGTGGGGCTGGGGGTGGGGGTGGGGAGGTGGTGAGAAGGAAGCATTAAAGAACTAGAAGAGGGCTGAGCCCCGGTGGCGTAGTGGTTGTGCGCCAGACTGTGGCCCACTGGGACGGAGGTTCAATTCCAGCAGTGGGGCTGGGCCTCCTACTCCCACCACCAGAGAGCAGTGATGCCCAAAAAAACAAACAAACAAAAAATTAAAAAAAAAAGAACTAGAATAACGTTGTATATTTCGTCGTTGCTTCACTGCACCCTGACTGCCTTGTATCTTCGCCGCAACCCTTCTTTAAGGGGATGTCCAGTTGCCCACTGTGTACTTCCCTTCATTCACAATGATATGATTTTTTTCTTCTTTGATGCCTGATATCTGTACCCTTTAACACCTTGTGATCACACAGGCTGCTGTGCTTCTTCCATGTGGGCTTTGTTGTTTCTCAGCTAGATGGCTGCTTATGTATCTTGAAGCCTTTAAGATCCCAGAGTATATTTTTGATAGCTGAGCACCATCAGCTTTCTTCACCACATACTTATGCACCCGCTTTGTCTTCAGTGATGGCGTCAGGAAGGTGAGCATCTCGGACTGCCAGATTATTAGAACAAAGTGTTCTTGGGGGGAGTAACTGATTAGGAGCCCTCTGCCCATCTGTTTCCTTAATAATAAACCTATGAATATATGTACATGGATATATTGTTCCTTTATCATATAAATATATTTACATATGTATATGCCTGTATTTAGATCTCTATAACTGCCCTTTGTCTCCTAATACTTTTCTCTGTTTCTTTTTACTTTCCTCTTGTCCCACTATCATGTTCAGCCTTCATTTGGGTTTCAGGAATTCCTCTTGGCTATACTGTCCTTGATCCAGCCCTGTCAGACTTCCTAAACCCTCCTTGCCTTCAATTTTTGGTCATTTGTTGTTCCCTTGTCCCTGGGTTTGTTAATACCCACTCCCCTCAATCCCCCCTTCTCTCATGTCCCTCAGGGAACTGTAATCCTGTTGGTCTCTCTTCCGGCTTATTTATCCTGCCTATCCCTTCCAGATAGACATGCAGCAACAACAATATGCACTGACATGTTGTTTGTTTTAGCTTATTTAACAGCATTAGTGTTTCTGGGCAGCCCAGACAGCATGTTTGGTTGCATCCAAAAGGTTGGGGTCCATTGATAGATGCCTTGGGGGAGAGGCCTGACTATCCACATCTGAAAAATCAGCCACTGAAAACCCTTTGGGGCACAGTTCACTGTGTTATGTATGCATGGGTTGGCCAGGAGTCTGAATTAACTCATTGCCTGAGGAGGCTATTTGTTAAAGTTTAAACATAGGGTATTTAAAGCATTTTTTATAACAGATGACTAAATCAGTAATCACTGTAAGCAACCTATGTACCCTGCTAAGTTCTGTTTCTGAAGAAATCGCAAATGTTCAGTACATTCGTTAAGTCTCACAAAATGTAAGATTAAGATGTTGGAAATGAAAAGAAATTCTCCAGGCATTTTAATGTATCCTTTTAGTATACTTAGCACCTTTCGGTTGACCATGTTTGTCAAATTCAGAAAGATCAACACACTCTCTAGATAAATGGCACTGAAACAAAAGCCCTAAGCCAAAGTGTTAAGAGAGACTTGGGTTTCATTAAATCAGGGTCAAAATTGAATGGAGCATTTAGGATAAATGAAAAGCTGTGTATTTAATAGTAGTAATTAAGGCTAGAATGACTTTCTGCTTTCTGGCATCTGAAAAATCTGAATTTTATGAATGTGAGCTCTCTGTGAAAAATGATTAAGCTCATCTTAGAAGGAAAGCATATCCTGAAAACCTGAGCCTTTTCTTTAAAAGCCTTTTCTAAAATGAGCCCAGGGAGATTGGAAAGAAAACTGTAATTGTAAGAGGTATGATTTTAGTTAAGGATGAGTTGTCTAGTAGTCGTTTCCAGAAATCAAATCTACAGAAATCCAACCCGTAGCCACTAATTGGATTCCAATTTGTAATGACCCTGTTGGGTAGAGTAGATCAGCACTTTAGACTTTCAGAGTATGTGGATGGTCACTGTAGCAGTTGGAGTGGCTGGCGAATTAGCATTGTTGACCTTTTGGTTAGCAGTCCAACATGTACACCTCTATGCCACTAGGGTTCCTTCTCTAGAAATCAAACTAATTTTCGAAAAACAACCCTCAGGGCTGGCTATATAATCGATGGGGGCATCTTGTTAAAAAATGATTAAGCATTTCAAGATTATTACAGAAAGCAGAGTAGGAAGCCCAGTGTAATGGACCCAAGCCATGGTACTTTCAGTTGCCTCTTGTGCCTGTGAAAGTTCGACACTGAATAAGGAAGAGCAGAACAGAAATCATGCATTTGAATTATGGTGCTGGTGAAGACAGTCTTATTGACTGCCAAAAGAAGAAGTCCAACCAGAATGATCCTTAGATGCAAGGATGGTGAGACATCATCTCATGTACTATGAACACGTTGTCAGGAGGAGCGGTTCCTGGAGAGAAGGACATCGTGCTGGGTACAGTAGAAGGCTTGTGAAGAAGAGGAAGCTTCTGGAGCAGTAGGCTCAAGCATCGGGGATGGGTGAGTGTGACCAGGTGCAGTGTCCCTCTCTTGCACACAGGGTTGCATTGAGTTGAAATAGACTCGATGGCACCCAACAACTATGACAGCCACAACCTGTATGCTTGTACTGCTCGCGTGCCTGAGAAGCTGGCCATGATCTGACACTTTGTCCATAGGAAAAGTAGGTTTATAATCATAAACGCCAACTCCAAATGAAAAGATTACTGCTGCCACAAAGCCCTCAGGCTTTCGTTGATCCCACTTGTATTTCCAGTCAGGAATCTCTCTCAGTTTGGTAGCCACCACCAGAAATTTACTATGGAATTCTCTTGTGATCCATTTGTATTTTCCTAAAGAGGTGACCAAATTGCTTGGTAGGACTCTGGGTATCCGAGGAACAAATTCCTTCATCTATTTTGTCATGGACCAGATCATTCTTTACCTGAGCACCTGTTATGTACTGGGATGTAGCTATGGACACGGTGCAGGGTCCCGACTTTTATGAGACTGCCAGGCTAATGGTTTGTACCCGGATGACAGAAATGTCTTAAGTCCTAGTCTACTGACCTGATGATTGGAGGTTCACATCTACCCAGATACCCCTCGCAAGAAAAGCTTGGTGCTGGATTTCTGAGAAGTCATAGCCATTCAAAACCCAGTGTGCAGTCTGAAGCACTGAAGTCTTCCTGTGTTAGAGTGAACTGGATGGCAAGTTTTTGTTAAGACTAGTGATTAGCAAGCCAGAAGTCCTGGTTGCACTGTGCTTGTCTGATAAGCAAAAGCTTGTCAATTCAAACCCACCAGTTACTCAGAGAAAGAGAGAGAGAGAGAGAGAGAGAGAGAGAGAATGAGAGGGAATGAAAGTCTGCTTCTGTAAAGATTTAAAGCCTTGAGAGCCTTGTGGGACAGGGACATACCATAATCAGGGAGGTGTTTTCCCCAAGGGGAGCCACATCACTTGCACTGTGAATCTGCATGATTTCCTCACATTAAAAAAAATTTAAAAAAATTAAAAGATGCTGCAGTGTGGAGAATGGTTGAATGATTTAGAAGGGGGGACCCTGCTGGCACAAGGCTACCTGTGCTATAGACCTGGCATATAGACTTCCCTTGAGCATTTATCAGTTATGAAAAGTTGTCACTTTTCCTCCCAGTGAGGCCAGGGCAAAAGACTTCATCCAATTCCATGTGCAGATATATTCTGTTGTCATCTGTGGCTGCATGCCCTTGAGAAGAAGTAGGTAGATGTATGATGACAGAGTAAATGGTAGAGGGTGCATAGAGGAGAGAGACAGGGAGGCAGATTGTAGTTAAAGATCAGTAACAGAGTGATGATTAGTTGATGGAAAGGGTTGTATCAAGGATGATTCAAAAGTTCCTGGCATAAATAGCTGAGTGGTGTGTGATGGTGAAAGTAACTAGGCTTTTGCAAACCCTGGAGGAGTTATAGGTTGGAAGGAGGTGGTGGTGGGGGGGGGGGGAGAGAGGATAATTCCATTTTGGACATATTTTGCACCCACATAAAGATGAAGTTTAGGGAACAAGAACCCATGAGAAAGGTTGAGAGGAAGTACATTGTTGGAAGTGGTTGAGTGTAAACGACTGAGAGTAAAAATGATCATCCAATGATGGGTAGAATGAAAAGAGAAAGAAGTAACATTGGGTAGAGGAAGAGAAGCTGTTCACAGCTACAGGGAAGATAATCTTGCAGGATAGGCAGGAAATATGAGGTCTAGTGAGTTTTCTTCTTGTGTTTTCAAATTGAGATGAGAGATAATGTCTGCTAACAGCGTGGGAAAGTTTCTCGTACAGATAGAGAGACCCAGGCTGGCGGAGGGCAAAGAAATACGAAGGCCAGGTTTCAGAAATGAGGAGGTCCTGGCGTAGGGACTGATCTTTGGAAGGAAGGACAATGAGAGAGGATGGACAGAGGTGCCTTTGAATTGAGCACCAGAAATGGGAGGACTTCTTTGCTTTGGGAAAGAGGTAAGGTGGTTGTTGTGTTTGGTGTCTCGGCAGATGGATTCGTTTTTTTTTCTTCCACATATATTATTAGCATCTCTTAGTGCCAAGATGTGTGGTAGGCACCTTGGAAAGTACTACAGCTGCTGCTGATTTCCTTTGAGCTTTGTCCCAAACTAAGACTCAAATCGATTGCCATCAAGTTGATTCTGATGCCTAGTGACTTGATAGAGTGTTTCTGAGACAAATCTTTAGGGGAACAGGCATTTCCATCTTTCTCTCACAGCATCTGGTGGGTGTGAACTGCTGACCTTGTGGCTAACATCCTAACAGTGACTGGACATGCCACCAGAGCCTTCTTAGTTGTCCTAGAAAATTTACACGTATCCCTGAATGGCTGAGATTTACACATATCCCTGAGATACTGACTCTCTCTTGGCCCACAGACTTTTTGACTAATTCTTTAAAAATGATGATGTATTCTTTAATAAATTGCTTTCATTGCAAAATTGATAGTTTGCAATGAGCAAGAAATTTTATTCTCTGAGTAATTAGCGAGTAGGTTTTTTTTTGTTTGTTTTCGTTTTTTTGTTTTGGGCATCACTGCTCTCCGGTGGTGGGAGTAGGAGGCCCAGCCCCACTGCTGGAATTGAACCTCCGTCCCAGTGGGCCACAGTCCCGCGCACAACCACTACGCCACCGGGGGGCTCAGCCGCAAGTAGGTTTTATTTAATCATTTCTTCCTTTTGTGTATTTGATAATTGCAGTAGGTGGTCAAAGCCAACATTTTATTATTAATTCTGTGATAAGGGTTACTATCCCTTACTTGGAAATGAATCCAGTTCACATCTTTGCACATCTCAATCCTCCTTGCCTGCTTCTAGAAAATTCACCTCATCTCATCCCTGACTGCTGGGGACCAAATCTTCTCAACTCTCATTCCTGGCCACTTCAGAGCTCAGAAGGTAAAAAGATACTCTTCTTCAGATCAGCTGTCCACACAGCTCTTCTTTGGGTGAGCCCAACCCAAATTCCAACTCACTGTCATCAAGTCAGTCCATTCTGGCTCATAGTGTTCCTTGAGGACAGGGTAGAACCACCCCAGTGAGTTTCGGAGT
Organism: Nesogale talazaci; assembly: GCA_004026705.1. NCBI lineage: Eukaryota > Metazoa > Chordata > Mammalia > Afrosoricida > Tenrecidae > Nesogale > Nesogale talazaci. Next base: position 12,192 of record PVJH01002147.1, read on the forward strand.
CTGTAACTCTTTATAGGAGTACAAAGCCCCGTCTTTCTCCCCCTAAGATGCTGATGGTTTCAAATGGCTGCCCTTGAAATTAGTAGCCCAACCCCTAACCACTACTGCACCACGGCTTCTGTCTTCAACTAGCCAGCCCAAGTTACATCAGAGCTCACCAGCTACGACCGAGTACTAGCTCCCTGGCCAGCCCCTCCATGTGGGTTTGTTAACTCTCTAGAATGAGTCACAGAATGTAGTCCTACCTAGGCCCATTGTGAGCACAGTGCTGGGCCGCATGAGCAGTGCTCTGTTCTGTTCTGCGCAGTGCTGCCATGAGTCAGCGAGGGCTTGATGTCACTTCCCTCCGCCGCCACCTCTGTGGTAGTTACTCAGTGATTACAGTGGTGAGAAACTTCTTCCGTTGTCCCAGGGATGCTTGCTTTCCATTCCCCTGAAGTGTCAAGGATGTCTTCTCTTCACAGAAATCAAAAGCCCTGTCTTTCTCCCATGAAGCTGCTGGTAGTTTCCCAAGCTTGACTCTGTGGATTGCAGCCCAGCATGCAATCACTGTGCTACCAGGACTCCTCTGTTCCAAAATCAGCCTGGAAAACCCCATGGTGGTCATTCTACCCTGGGGGAAGAGGTCACTTTTAGTTATAACTCACTGGAGGGCACATCACAGCAAATCTTTCAGCAAGCAAAGACAGAGACCAAATAGAGTTTTTTGTATCATGATGATGTATATAACTTATTAATACAGGAGCATATGCATACCACTTTTTTGAAAGCCCATGGGAATTTTTTATTATTTAAAAACTTTTTTTAAAAAAGCCTTTTTTTTTTTTAAAAAAAAAAGCTTTTTATTTTGAGTTAAGTAGAGGTTTACGAGCAGATCATCAGTCTTATATTTACAATTCATATGTGTTTTCTTTCAGTTACTTATTACAGTCCCCTTAATGCCCATCACCCATGCCACTTCTTCCCTGTATTTCTTGTTTCCTTTCCTTCTTTTTGTCTAACCTGAATATTGCCTTTGGATAATGTTTGATCTTAAGTGGTTGAATATTCTAACACAAGGTCACGTCAGGTAGAGACTGAGAGAATGACAAAAGGCCATAGTCCTGGGGATCTCAAAATCCCTACCCATTAGTGAAATTGGTCTCTTTTATAATTTCAAGTGCTGGTTCATATTTTTCCCTCATCTTGTCTAGGACCTTTTGGACACCATCTGGTTCTCCTTTTGTAAGTAGAGATCAATATATTAGTGCATTGAATTAATTGTTTCTATCATATATCAAATTCTTGACCAAATATTCATATATCGAAGTTACTTAAAGTTTTTATTCTTAGGATTTGTACTTTAAAATTTCCTTTCCTTTTGATATGTTCCTTGGTCGAGTCAGTAGAAAATGAGACTGCGCCTATAGTAAAAGTCTTAGAAGTCTGAGAAACTAAATACTGTGCATGTCTGTTTTGTTTGTATCTTATTTCTCATAGAAGGTGTATGTGAAACAGCCTTTAAACAGAACATTTTGAACAAACCTTCTTCCAGGAATCTTGGATTCAGTCCCTGTAGCTCCCATTTGAGGAGGTACTTTTTCATTTCTGCATTTCAGGCCTTTTCTCCTGTCAGCCACAAATGGCCCGGGTGTTGTTGCTTACAAGACCAGGTCAGTTTGTTTCTTTGTTTTTGGTAAACAGGTAGAGGTTGAGATGGACTTTCCTTCTCACACCTGAACATCTGTATTACAAAGGAAGATGGGGTCAAAGCAAGTCCCAGGACAAATTGGACCTTTCTAAGAGTCCCCTGAAAGGCTCACTTGAAGCCACAGGTGTCAACATTCTACAGCAGGACTCAACTGACCCTCTAGTTGGAATCAGATGAGGAAGAATTTTCTGGAGTCAGTAGGTGAACACAGGATTAACCTGGGCACTAGTTGGACGAGCCAGGTTATGTGACCTGCCAGGTTTGTTTGCCTGATTCACATGTGTGCAGAAGGACTGCAAAGATATCTAATCAATTCTCATTTATTGTGCTCCCTAGATCTTGTTGTGGTTAATGCCTTTCCCACAGAGGATTTCTGACTTGGAGAGTCATTACATTCACTGAGAAAAATACAGAAGGAAGGAGCCCTTATGGTGCAGTGGGTTAAGTGCTGGGCTGCTAAGAGAAAGGTCAGTGCTGTGGACCCACTAGCTGTCTCGTGGGAGAAAGAGAAGGCAAACTGCTTTAGTACAGATTTGCCCTCTTGGAAACCCTAAGAAGCAAGCAAGCAGTTCTGCACATATTTTCAGGGTTGCTGTGAGTCAGAGTCAACTTGATGGCACTGAGTTTTATTTTAAAAGTCAATTAGAAGTCGGGGCTGAGCCCCGGTGGCGTAGTAGTTGTACGCGGGACTACGGCCCACTGGGACGGAGGTTCAATTCCAGCAGTGGGGCTGGGCCTCTTACTCCCACCACCGGAGAGCAGTGATGCCAAAAAAAAAAAAAAAGTCAATTAGAGACAACTTAAAAATGCTACAGACAATGGAATATTGTTATGTTGATTGCATTCTATCAAAAAACTTACATGAGTTCTCCCCAAATATGAGGTTTGACTACAGAAGTCTGTTGATGTTAGATGCCATTAGAGTCATGTCTGACTCATGGCGACTACGTGCTCAAGAGAATGAAACACTGTGCTCGGTCCTGGGGCCATCCACCTAATTGTTTGATTGAAGCCCAAGTTTGTAGCCATGATGTGAAACCATCTCACCGAGAATCTCCCCTCTCCCCTTTTTGCTGACCCTCTACCAAGCATGATGTCCTGTTTCAGAAACTTCTATCTCCTGATAGCATGTCCAAGTTAAGTGTGGTGAAGTTGTACATTTTAAATCAGTGTACAATACATTTACATGACTGCCTTTGAAAGGAAACTACTTGTTTGGTGTGCACAGATATCTCTGCCCATCATGAAGATTCCTCTGTGTTAAATTAGACCCAGTTTTTGATGGCCACGGTGATGTGACTTGGAAAATGACTAAAGTCTAGTGCGAAAAGTAGTGTGTTTGTCCAGGTTGACTAGAGAAACAAATCTAGAGATAACCCATATATGTGTAAGAGAGAACTTTATGTCAAGAGGAAGAGCATCCTATATCGGGAAAGCATCCTATCCCTATCCAGATCAAGTTCCCAAGACCAATACTCATCACTAAGTGCTATACTAGTTCATAAATCCCTCTTTGAACTTATGTAGTAATGTAGAATGCAGGAATATTGCAAGCTGGTGGGTGCAGAGTCTTGTGGATCCAATGGTGGTGGAAACACACCAGGTCTTTGGCTGCCATCAGCCTGACTGCAAGTGGCTCATCTACAAGGTGAAGCAGAGAGACAACCTCTTGCAGGTCTCAGAAAGTCTTGGCATGGCTTGTCAGCAGGAAGACCAAGGCAGAATGCGAGAAAGTTCCTAGAATCCTCATGAGAAGACCACTTCCACAAAAAGGCACCATCAGGCTGTGACAGTCTAGACTCCACCTCTACACTTGACATGAAATGATGTAATTAACACACATAGTAGTGGCATTGGAAGACCAAAGACGAAATGTGAATAGACAAAAGAAATTAGGTTTCTTATTTCACTCACACAGAGATTTGTTTTTTGGGGGATTGCAAGGCATTATAGAATTTGACCTGCATTGAAAGAGTGAAAAAAGAGAAACAGTTTTGCTAGGCAATGCCCTCAAAGGAATGTCAGATATCCCTTCTGGGATACTGCATGTGGGCAGATCTACCCCTAAAAGGTGGAGTAGTTGTTGCAATGCATACCAAACCAAACCCCCATAGATGTGGAGTTGAGTCTGACTCATAGGTGACTCCATTACTAAAGAACACATAATTATGTGGTGATGTTCCATGTTCTCTTTAGTCCTAGCTTTATTGTTTAGCCCTAGTTAGTTGTTGTTTAACCTTGGAGAGATCAATGTCACTGGGCCTCAGCTTCCTTGTGCATTAAAAAGGAGATTGTATTTTGGGACTTCATTGTTCTTTTTTTTTTTTTGGGGGAGGGGGGCATCACTGCTCTCCGGTGGTGGGAGTAGGAGGTCCAGCCCCACTGCTGGAATTGAACCTCCGTCCCAGTGGGCCGCAGTCTCGCGCACAACCACTACACCACCGGGGCTCAGCCCCATTGTTCTTATTAACCACCTTATTAACCACAGCAACCCCTTGCACCAAGAGATGAAACTGCCGTGATCCACAGAGTTTTAGCTGATTTTTCTGAAGTGCATTTCCGGGCCTTTTTCCTATTCTGTCTTTGGAAACTCAGCTGAAACCCTTCTAACATCATAGACACACAACCACCACCCAACTGACCATGTGTGCTGGAAATCAAACCCTGATCTCCTACATGGACAGCAAGACTTCTGTTACCCAACCACCAATTCAGGACCAGATGGACAGTTAGTTATCTTATGACCTGGTGATACCGGTGAAAATAATATGTTTTTTTCAAAAAGTATGAGAGATTCTTATTACCCCAGATATTTACAATGTGCATTGCTTTCTTAAGGCCTAAGAAGCCTAGCAGTTCACGACACTTGTCAAGCTTTAGTTTTGCCCACTTTTTTCTTAATCTGTTGGATCACATTGAATCTAGAACCCATTATCCCCTAATCCAAACCTAGTAGCAACCCTCATTTAAGTGATTTTAGTAGGATTGATGTTTTCTGTCAACCTAAAATACTGCATTGTTCAAAAAGTTGTCCTTCCTTCTATCGACCTGCCCTATAATTTCTTCCATGATGGTTCAGCAAAAAAGCGTTGTGTGAATTCCTTGAGAGCAGAGAGTCTGCCTTCTTTCTGTTTCTCCCCCACCCCCCTCCCACCCAGATTGTAGGATTTTGTCTTTTATAATAGATGCTCACTGTGGAATTAAATCAAGTGTCTTCAGGTATTTGTTCATAAACTTGAAATACGACTTCCCATTTTTATGGTCTGAAAATTTCCTCTGAATCCATGGGTTAATCAAAGTTCACACAGGAGGAAATGTCATCAATAGCTAGGAATGAATTGCTATTGCTTATTCAGGATCTGCTATATGTAAAGTGACCAGATTTTAAGCGGGACACCATTGACCGGGGTGGGGGAGGGGAGGACGGGGTTCTTGATTAAAACTTTGGTCTATATGGAGCAACAAAAATGTTCATAGAATGCAAAAAGGGTATTGTGATATATTTATTTAATTTTAAAATGCCACAGGAAGAGGGCAAATTGTTAAAAAGCGGGATATCTGGTCATTATAGGTATATGGCAAATAAGGTCCCTGGGTAAGGCAAAGAGTTTGCCCTCCATTAGTGACATAAAAGTAGGTGGTTCAAAACTACCCAAGGCTTTGCAGTCCACTTCCATAAAGATTGGAAAACCCCATCTGCTTCCACAGTCAAGAAGACCTAATGGTCTGTCACACGTGGGGTTACCGTCAATTGTAATTGACTCCGTGTTTTTTGTGACAAATATAAACCCCAAACAAATCCACTCCTATTAAGCAGATTCTGACTCCTAGAATCCTATAGGACAGAGTGGAACTCCTCTCCAGAGTTTCTGAGGGCTATTCATTTTTGTTTTTTTGGGCATCACTGTCCTCAGGTGGTGGGAGTAGGAGGCCCAGCCTTTGCCCCTGTGGAGCTGGAATTGAACCTCCATTCTAGTGGGCCGCAGTCCCGCGCACAACCACTACGCCGCCGGGGCTCAGTCCTGAGGGCTATTCATTTTAACAGGAGCAAATAGCCCAATTTTCTCCCAGAGAGGCTGGTAGATTCAAACTATTGATCTTCTGGTTAACAGTGCAAAGTATTAAATATAGCATTCGATAGATTGGATCACTTATTCTGACTCTCTAAGGTTTGCAGAGGTGTCTCTGGATGGCACAGTTGGTTAAGCACTTCACTAGTTGTTAAATGCTCAGTGGCTTGCACTCCCCCAGAGGTGCCCCAGAAAAAAGGCCTGGTGATCTACTTCTGAACAGTTAGAGCTTTGAAAACCCAGTGGGACAGTTCTACTTCATTTATATGGAGTGGTTTGGAGTTAGAATTGGTCCAGCCACTTAGAGCACCAACAAGGTATGCATGGCGATTATGTCAATTAAACTAAAGTTAACTTGAAAAATAATCCAGTAGCTGGTACTTAGATTAACCCTCTGCCGTTTACTTGAGATTCTGACTCATGGTGACCTGATTGGACAGCATAGAAATGCCCCAAGAGATTGCAGATAATGTAAATCGTCAAAGAAGCATGAGGAGTCATAGGGACCGGGTAATAGGCATTAGCAGACACATGACAAACAACAACATACTGTTGAGAATGAGGGCGGCTGGAGCGGAGGTCCAAAACCCATCTGTAGACAGTGGAGCAATCTCCCCATAGAGAGCCCAGGGGATGGGGATGAGTCACCAGGGTGCAGTACAGCATCGATGAAGCACACGATGTGTCTCTGGTTCCTTGAGACTTCCTCGCCCACCTCCCACTACCAAACCCCAGTGTCGCTTCCCAGTTCACACTAGACCGGAACATGTACACAAGTATAGAAAGGGAAGGGAGCTCATGAAGCACAGAATCTAGGAACAGGTGTGGGAATAGTGATGCCAGAAGGGTAGGGGGAAGAAGGGCCAAGGAAGGGAGAAAGGGGGAACTGATCTCAATGATTGGCACAACCGCACACCCCTCTACAGGGGGAAGAACAATGGAAAACATGGGGGAAGGAAGAGCGCAGTGAGTGTGCCAGATGAAAACGATAAGGTACAGTCTTTCAAGGGGTTACGAGGTTGGGGGGCGGGGAGGGGAGGAAAGAGCTGATACCAAAGGCTCAGTAGAATGTAAATGTCTAGATAAGAATGAAGACAGCATATGTACAAACATGCCTGATTCAGTTGATGTATGGATTGCGGTAAAAGTTGTACGAGCCCCCAATAAAATGATTAAAAAATGAAAAAGATCTTCATCTATCTTCTGTGGCGTTCTGGTGGGTTTGAACCACCACATCGCAGGTCGAAGTCCAGTGCTTAACCAGCTGTGCCATTAGGACTCCTGGAGAGGAGAAACAAACTGAAAGCAAACTCTACTGAGTCAATATTGACTTAAAGTGACCCTGTACATCAGGGTAGAACTACGCCTGTGAGTTTCCAAGACTTAATGAGGTTCTTTTGAAATTAAAAGCTCCTTTTATTGATCGCTCTTACAGTGCTTAAAAAGATCCTTACATCAATTGTATCAGGCACATTTCTACATATGTTGCCATCATTATTTTCTACATGTTTACTTTTTATTTCAGCCCTTGTTATCAGCTCTTCTTTTTTTTCTCTTCCTCCCCTTCTCCCACCTTTGTTACCCCATGATAAATTATAAATTATTTTTATTTTTGTATTTTATGCCCACTGCTGTCTCTCTTCCCCCACAGTTTCTGTTGTTCACCACCTGGTGGTTATGTGTCCATCACTAGAATTGACTCCCCTTTCCTCCCCTCCTTTTGCTTCCCCACCTCCCCCCTACCCTTCTTATATTTCTGCTCCCATTTCTGTTCCTGGATTCCAGGCGTTGTGAGCTCTTATCTTTTTATCTGCACCTGTGTACATGCTCCACTCTTAACTCGAAGTAAAAGATAGGACTAGGCTCATGATCGTGGTGGGTGAGAAAGCCTCAAGGAACCAGAGGCATATTGTATGTTTCATCACTGCTTTACTGACTCAAATCTTTCTTGTGACCCTTCTGGGAGGGGAAGTCCCATTGTCTACAGATGGCTTTTGGGTCTCTGCTCTAAAGCCCTCTTGTTCTCAACAATATGGTTTTGTTAGTTTGTTTGCCTTGGGTCTTCTAATGCCTGTTACTCAATCCTGTAGACAATTGCATAGGCTGGTGTGCTGCTTCCATGTGGACTTGTTGTTTCTTTGCTAGACGGCTGCCTGTTTAACTTTGAGCCCAGACCCCAGACACTATATCTTTTGATAGCTGGGCATCATCCACTTTCTTCACCACATTTGCTTATGCACCCATTTGTCTTCAGTGATTGTGGTAGGAGGGTGAGCATCACAGAATAGCAGTTGTTAGAAAGGGTTCCTCTGGTGAGGATAAGGATGGGGGTTAGTCTGCCCTGAGAACTCATACTCATTGCTATATACATACATACATACACACATACATATACACGCATATAAATATATATACACACACAATCTATTGTACATGTGGTGAATGTTTATAGGCGTACTCCATAGAAGATTGACATGATCAGAAAATCCTATTGGGTTACAATGAGTTGTATCAAGTCACTACCAGTAGGTTAATCGAAATATCAACAATTTGCACACATTCAGGTTCGACTCATTGCATTGCAATTCCTTTGTTGCTCGAGTAATTTCCTGTGTCTCACATGTAAGCAAACTCATGAGTAACTGTTCAGCCATTAGTTGTCACATACAAAATAAAACTTTTGTGATGTACCATTTTCCAGTTGCAAGCGGACAGCTGTACCAGTGCGGTACATGCGGGGTAGGGAGCTCTGGTGGTGCTGTGGGTTAGGCAGTGGGCTGCTGACTGCAAAGTCAGTGACTCAAACTCACCACCCCTCCATGGGAGAAAGATAAGACTGCCTGCTCCCCAAAAGTTGTCTAGTCCTGGAAACCCTGTAAGGGCTCAGTCTGAATTGGAAGACAGGGCTTTCTACTCCAGAAAAGAGTTATAGCCGTGAAAAGTCACAGGAGCAGTTAGTTCTGTCCTGTCCTATAAGTTGGCTTCGTTTGGTTTGGATTATACGCATTATGTAATTATCATTCTGTAGGAAAAACGACAGTTCTGTCCATAACGTTTTCTGTGGCTAATTCTTAACAAGTGGACAGCCTACTCCTTCCTTATGGTCTGTTCTTAGTCTAGAAGCTCTGCCCAAACCTGTTCACTTTGGGAAACTCTTCTGGCATTTGAAATACTGATGACCTAGCTTCCACATTACAGCAACAGCCAAGCCACCACCGCACAACAAGCTGACAGACCCGCGATAGTCTTACTGGTAAGAACAATATAAATAAGTCCCTTTGGAAGGCCATCAAAAGCCATAAAAATATGCCCTGTCCTCAAAATTCCCTTGTGGGAATTCCAGGAAAATTCTTTAAAACACAAAAAAGAACAATATTACAACCCCTTGTTTTATAACAGTATCAGTTAGCAATACCCCAAGGCACAAATTAATTTTGGTAAAGAAGTGTAAAGATTCTTAGATGTCTACTAAGTGTGAACGGTAGTTGAGGACAGCATGGAAAACCGAATCTTAGCCGTAACCGAGCAAAAATCCACATCTGTTTTGTCTACAGATGTGTGTAGACACAGGAGCTGGACCTTAATGGTGTGTAGTTGGAGTGGGGGTGCAAATGACTTAGTGAGTTGTGACTCTTAGCCACTCTGTAGGATGGAGTAGCGCTGTCCTGTGGGGTCCTGGAAGCTGACTCCCCCGCTTTCTCCCGTCACTGCACTTTTGGTGAACCAGTCTACCACTTGGGTTCCCTTTTTTATGATAAGGCTTTGCAAATATATTTGACCATACTTTATGGTGGAAGGTTTGGGCCATTTTTATCTCCATGTATATTTTTTTTAAGTCCTAAAAGTTCAAAACAAAACCAAAAAAAACCCCTTGAACATACAAAAGTATAGGATGAAGTGATTTCTGCTCTCCTAGAATAGTTTTGGGTCTGTTTTTTTTTTCTCAGCATGTGACTACAATGTAGTCGGAGGTGTATTTTTAATAGACTTCTCATAGCAGAAAGAGGAGGTTGTCTGTTCCTTAAAGATTTAAAGTCTTTAAATGCAACTATAAGTCAGAGTCAGCTTGATGTCAGTAGTTTGGTTTTGATCTGTTCAGTGAGAATTAAAGTACGTATGTGAAGAATTGCTTGGAATGCAGACAAGAAAATGTGTGTACAGAGTGACAGTCTCAGAAACCCACAGTGGCGGTTCTAGCCTGTCCTTCAGGGTCACTGAGAGTTAGAATCAACTCAGTGGCGGTGGGTGAGATGTTAAACATTCGGCAAACTACTTCCCATGAACGGTTTCCTCAGTTGTGAAAGCATCACCAATTTAATATTAACCTTTCAGTAGATAAACAGAAATGAAAGCACACACATATATCCACCGCCTATCACTTTCTAAAGATGTGGATGTGAGGGTACAAAAACAGTTTGGCTGGCTTGTCAGACCTCCTGTTTAAAAGGCCTGGAGGCCAGATCTGCCTTCTTTTGCCTACACAGTGGGGAAGGAGATTCCAGCCTCAGACCAGCCCAAAGCCTGTTGCCACTGGCAGAGGTCAGACACACCTTCATATTCAAGTCCTTCTGTACCTATTTTGACAGCAACCACTTTCCCTCTCAGCTGGGTTTGGTAATCCATTAATAACCACACAGAGCTCACATAACACTCATGATTCAGGGGTTTTATAAGGATACAATCATTGTCCACATCAACACCTCCCTTCAGTCATTAGCCAATCCTGAGCCTCTCGGCTACTGGATTCCTTGGCCTCAGCCTCTGTGGGCCAGGAAGCCAGCCCACTGCCTTGTCTCATGGCCTCCTTGCTTTGGCCTCTGGTGTCCTGTGACACACCTATTCCACTGCGAGCAGGGAGGGATCTTGCAGATACTTCTCTAGTAGTTCTTCTTCTTTGCTGGACCTGGAAATTCTTGCTCTTCTTGCAAGGAGACGGTTCGTTCATGTAGCCAGGGGGAGTGGCAACTAAAACCAATCTCCCCCCTCTGTTCTTATTTCATGGACCCTACTTGCATATTCCACCCAATCATTTGCAAAGTCACAGCCATAGATAAAAGAGCCTTATTATGACTCCCCCTCTATTCCTATTTCTTGGACTCTATTTACATATCCCACCCAATCATTTGCGTAGTCACAGATGTGGATAGAAGAGCCTTATTGAGAAATCTCCCATCGACACGCTTCCTCTAACTTCACAAGAGGGCATAATAGCCCAAGTCTAATTCCTTGAAGAGGTGGTCAGATCTAGCTTTTCTCTCTTCGCTTGTATTGAAGTCTGACATCATTCATTTCTCCCACAGTACTTTCTCCTCCTCTGCTGGATTTGATAGTTCGTCAAGTGGGTCACAAGGAACTCACAAATCATACTTAGAGTGATGGGGTTTTTTAGGGAAATAACCAGTTAATTTAGGACTAAGAATACCGTTCTTTGGCCTGGACAGCTTCTTGTCTGTGTCTAAAGACGGATATATCTCTGATCCTGCGTGCATCAGTCTCTGGCTACAGGGGCAGGTGTACAAAACTCCACTGATACCTGCCTAAGGGCACTCCCCTAGGACTGAAAGCCTTCTGCCTGGCATCTTTTGTCTTTAGTATTACATGGCTCCAAGAATCTGGAGCTACCAAGTGCCCCGAGGCACCTCATTCTCCCCTGACACTTTTCTGCCCAGACGCTCAGTTTTTTCCCTGCAGGTCCTGGGAAACCCACCAGGCCGCCTCCTCCCTTCCGACTCTTGGTTCTGTGGCTGCCAGTTCTCTACTGCTGCTTCTTGCCATCTTGCACCATTGTCAGGTCACAGAGTTCTTCTACTGGCTCTAGGAGGCTCTCTAAGGAGCAGGAGAGCCCTGGGTCCAAATGATACTCTCTGCTCCCAGCTCTTCTTCTTGGTGATAAGCAGGTCTCCATGTGCTCTGGGATTGGCTCTTTTTCAAGGCTAGCAGGATGACAAAACTAGTCAATTCCTCTGTCAGGGTTCCATACACCTTATTTGCAGGGTCCCCATCGCGGCAGAGTTCTGTGCACCTAGTTTGCATTATTAGCAAACTTAATGGACCATATCCCTTTTTGGGGGATCATAATGTCTTCTTTCCATAGAATCGCCCCATCATTTGGTGGACATTATAAGGTGATGTTGGGAAAAGCCATATAAAAGCGATCAATCACATCATTACCGAAAACCCCACTACCAGAGTCACTTCTGACTCAGCAGTTCCCAAAGGAAACCCTTGCAGAGCGGACAGCCTCATTCTTCTCCCATGGAGCTTCTGGTGGGTTTGAATCTCTAACCTTGGGGCTACATCCAGTGCCTAACCCAGGGCACGGCTGGGTCTTCATCACACTAAAGATGGGAGGAATTCTCAAAATGGAGTAAATACAGTGCAATGTAGGTTGAGTTGTGTCCCCAGAAGATGATGGTGCAGCCCTAATTCTTGGGCCTGGAAACAGGAACTTGTTTGGAGAAGATCAGGTTTTTCTTTAGAGATGCTGTCAGTTCAGTGGACATTTCTTAATTTAGTGTGGTTACATGCTAATCCCATTGAGTGCCTCTTTATGAGAGAGAGAGAGAGAGAGAGAGAGAGAGAATTGCACACCGAAGGTGGACAGCATGTGAACAAGAGACAAGGAAGGGTCTTTGTCTCAATATATCAAGTTGAGGAGGGGGTACATGGGGGGAGGCACATCACCATGCTGAGATTCTGATTGGGGACATCTTGCCTCCTGAACTGAGTGAAAATAAATGGATTATGGCAGCTCAGGGAGACCGAGACACAGTATTAATACTCTTCCCTGTGGCTGGGCTTATCTATCATCCTTCACTCAGCCACCTACTCCCTCCATCAACTCTCAGAGTAGGAATTGGTGCAGACTGCTGTCATTCAGGAGTCGGGTGCAAATGCAGCCTCTCTTTGCACAGAAGAGGAGATCAAAGGCCAGGGAGTTGTCAAAGTCAGTGTCAAAGACTGGCACTTCCGAGGGTGAGGCCAGTCAAGTTTCTTTGCCGTTTACTGGTTTGGTGTGACCCAGCATTCTCCTCATCCGGAGAAGATTATGACTCCGAAGGCACATTTCATAAAAACATTCTAGATGTTGCCCCACCTTTCGGTGGAGGTGAGAGAGGTGTATTTTGCAACATTTGGACATTTTATTTCCATTGATGATTTCGCTCTTGACAGTTAGGAGCATTGTTGGGGCCTAACTCTCAGAACGCCTAGGCCCAGGGATCAGGAGCCTGAGAGCGTAGTGTTTGAAAATGCACTGTTGCAGGGTCAGCCTCTCCAAAGGAGAAAGATGGAGCTTTCAGCTCCCGTCAAGACTGACCATCTCGGAGACTCACAGTAGCAGTTCTACCCCATCCTGTGGTGGTTGTGCTCTGCATTACAACATGGTGGCAGTGAGTTGGCTTTTGTTGGTTGCTAGACCAGGAAGCTCTCCAGTCTGTCTCATCATTGCTGCTGCTACTTCCTCTCGGCTGAGGCCCCAGTTCCTCCATACTGGGGTCTTAGACAAGATAAACTTCTGTTTCTTCTTTCTTATTGGTTGTGAGAGTCTCTGTTCCTGCCTCCATTAGACCCAGCAGAATGCTGGAGGTGGTGCTCGTTCCAATCCTTAGTGACCAGATGCAAAGCAGAAGGAACCAAGGCACCATCCTCACAATGCTTCTCTGTGTGATCCCTCTGTGGCAGCAGTGGGGCCTTGTCCCTCTCCGTGAGATAAATTGTCCGTGTCACTATCCCTCTACTGTACCGACCCTCATGTCCTTCTCCAGGGTCTGATTTCTCCTGAAAATATGTCCTAAGCATGTAAGACAAAGCCTCACCATGCTTGACTCCAGTCATACATATTAGGGATCATCCCAGCTGTACTTCTTCCTTGATAAAATTTGTCCTTGTGGCAGTCCACGGTACTTTGGGTATTCTAGCACTGCAATTCAAATGCATTGCTTCGTCAGTCTTTATCCAATGTCCAAATTTCACATACAAATGAGACAATTGGAAATACCGTGACTTGGGTGAGGAGAACTTTAGTCCCCAAATTAAAATTGTATCATGAAATACTCTTAAGTCTTCTGAAACAGATTCATAATTGTCTTTTGCTCTCTTAATCGCTGTTTCCATGAATATTGATTGTCGAATCCTTGACAATTTCCTCTTTTTCTCCCTTTATCATGATGTTACATATTGGTCCATTGGTGACCGTTTTGTCCCTCTTTACGTTGAGGTGCAATCCATACTAAAGGTTGCACCCCCTGAACTTCGTCAGCAAGTGCTTCAAGTCCTCCTCCCTTTCAACAAACAAGGCTGTGTCACTTGTATGCCATAGCTTGTTAATAAGCCTTCCTCCAAGCCTGATGCCACATTCTTCTTCATAAAAATCTTCCTTCTTTGATGATTTTCTCAGCATACAAATTGAACACATATGGTGAGAGGATCAGTACTAATTCTCTCTTTCCTGATTTTTTGGGGGGCATTACTGCCCTCTGGTGGTCGTGGGAGCTACCCTGTGCTGTTCTTGAGAGCCACCACTCCTTTTGAACCGCCACGCCCGTGGGCTGCAGTCCCGCACTCAACCACTTAGGCTACCAGGGCTCAGCCCCTCTTTCCTGATTTTAAGGCACAAAGTATTCCCTTGTTCTGTTTATACAGTTGCCTCTTGATCCATGTGCAAGTTTTTATGAACATGATGAAGTGTTCTAGAATTCCCATTCTTCTCAAGTTTACCCACAGTTTATTATGATGGTGTGGAATAATAAGACTGGTGGAATGATGAACTGGCCAATCCCCGTGTTGGAGTCCCCTATACCTTATCTGCATGTTCCCACCCAATCACTTGATTGGAATTACAAAAACTCTGAATTAAAGAGCACTGCCAAGTAATTCAACTGTGCCACACTTTAACATCTAAAATTTCGATTCCATAAAACCGATGTGCTCTGTTCAATACTGTAAAAGACCTGGTTTTAGTTTAAAAAGTAAAGAAAGTTCTTATGCTTCATTCTGGAATGTTAAAGTGATTAGTACAGTCTTTCATTTTGGGCCTGCAGTGGTAATGAGGTTTAGGATTCTTTAGAAAAATACTGTCTGTATTTGTTATGTTTGCGTCTTTATTTTCTATTTTTGAATAAGTAGATAGGGTTTTATCGTGAAAGCTTTTCAAGGTCAGGCTCTGAAATGAGCTCTACTTGCTGCCTTGAGGACAGGTTTTTCCCATTTAAAAGTCAGACTAGCCATTACTCATACTTTAAGGAGACCATGAGGCTACAGTGCAGCAGCGTAGGCCGTAGGAAACACACTGGTCTTTGAGCAAGAGTCAGACAGATGATCTTTGTTCTCTGCCTCTGAATTTTCAGAGCTCCACACTTTTTTTTCTTTTCAGATATCCTGAGGTCAAGCCTAGAGCCTCACTTCTAATGAACAAGAGGACTTCCAAAAGTTCTTGCGAAAAATCCCATTGTCTGTTAATTCCGCTATTCCATGAATTTTAGAAGCCCCCTCATATTTCTTCCCACATGTGCTTTCTTAAAAAGTCTTTTCCAAGTAACATTCTTGGTCCGTTCCACTTACTTTGGTCAAGCTGGAGCAAGGTGTGTGCCAGCAGCATCTTTTTTTTTACCATTAAAAAAAAGATGGCAAAAAATACATATATAAATAATTAAAATAGTCCTCAAGGTTAAAACTGTGTCATTGATTGGGTCTGAAAAGATGATTTACTTTTCCTAACTCCAAGTATAATCAGTTAGCCAAACTCACTGCCATCAGTGGAGGCCAACAGACAGCGACCCTGCAGGACAAGGGAGAACTGTCCTTGTGAGATTTTGAGACTGTAACTCTTCTGTTTTATTATTAATTGAGATTTCATACATAGTCCAGTCACACCAAGTAGAATTGGACAATTGCTGCCACAACTGGTTTCTGGGCATTCTTTTTCTACACGGACACATTGGGATCGTCTTCCCTTTCCCAGCACCTCTGTGCCCCAGCCCCTGAGACTCAGTCTACTGGCTGTACATATAGATTCAAATGCTGAAAAACGGAAAAGCATGTAGTACAACTTCAAGAGGGTGACCTCCAATGACATAACACCTCTGAGATACCCCCTAATATGAATACACAAAAACCAAACAAAACAATGCACACCAAAAATACAGAAAATTTTGGAAACCAGTTCAGGTCCAGCCTGTGTCATAGGAGGTATCTGCTGACAACATTTTAACTGTTCCAGTCAGATTTATGGCTTTGATATTCCATACCCCTCACTCTGTTTAGTAACCACTTATCCCCCATCCCTCAATTTTAGGTAGGGGCTGTTCTCCAGTGACGTATTTTCTATTTTGTTCCACATGGGAATCTTGGGTTCCCACTGTCATCCATTGCATTGTGCACATTGGGAGTCTCACAAGTTAGACTCGGATCCTAACCTCTCCTTCAATTTTGGATTGTATGGATTAGAGGCATTCAGTGACTGATGATGGTGTATTTCTTCCATGTGGACTTAGCTGACATTTCACTGAGTTCCCCGCTTATTTGGAAACGAGACTTTAAGAATCCGGACGCGATTTTATCTGAGAGCTGGGCACCATTTTGCTCTGGCACCTGCATTGTATGTGTTCCCTTCCTGAGGTTGAGGAGCAGGGCCGTGATGTAAGAACTAGTGTCTATGCTCATGTGTAAGCTGCGTTTTCCAGCACATTTTTAATGTAGCTTTTGTGGTCAAAGTAGGTGCCTAAGCTGATATGTGGGTCGGCTTATACTCGAGTATGTACTGTAATTGTTCATAGATTGGAGCTGGGGTATAGTGTGAGCCCCAAACTTATTCCTGGGTCTAGGCCTTTTCTTTTCTTTCGTTTAATTTGTTGTACCTTAGGTAGAACCCTCCTTCTCTCTGCCCCCCTGCCCACCCTCCCCCCCAGGAGTGCCTCGTGGTTTTAAACTGCCACCCCAGTGGTTCACAGCCTAACATGTAATGACACCCCCCGGGTGTCCTTAACTACAAATATAGTGTCTTTATAATCAGACACTTACGTACAATAATGCACATCCCTTCAGCGTACAAAGGAGCGTATAAAATGTCCATGGACAAATCTTGAGTTATTTCTAGCAGCAAGTTCAAAATTCGAGTGGAAGTTGAGGAAAAGATCATTGAGAATGCAGCCTGGGTACTAACAGTGTCGATGAAGGAATTATTTGGTGTGGAGTCAGACGTATTGAGCCTTGAGAGCCTGTCACCGTCGAGTCCGATTCAAATTGAACAGCTCTCGTTTCCTCTCTCACCAGTAGTCCTTGCTGCTTTCCCCTGGCTTTGCTGTGGCCACAAGGATCCATCTCCAGGCATGAGAGCCTCCCGCCTGTTCCTTGTAATGGATCCTGTTTGGTCCTGCTGGCACCCTCATTTTCTCTTACCTCCCCACCTCCTCCATTTAGTTTCTGACTCTTGGTTCCTGGGAAAGAACTCCAGCCAGTCCAGTTATTGGGTCTTCTTTCCTCCTTTCAAGCTCACAGTGAGTCTTTAAAGAGCGATGCGGGTGAAGAGCCGTTAATGTCTCAGACACACAGTGGTGGGTTGCAGGCAGCGAAAGGAAGGTGCCGAGGAAACCAATCAAGTCTAGTGTGTAGTCTCTGTGTACTTACTGTTTGCCCTATGGTCGTCAAGGACATTTCCAGAGCCAGGTTTTGGTTTTTCTAAATTTCCTTCCTTTGGGGGAGGAACTTTGGATGTTTCCATAATTAACAGGGCAAACCTTGTTGTACAGAGGAGAAGCCTGGAGCCTGGTCCTGGAGCCTGGCGACCCCGTCGCTTCTGCACAGAGCATGTCTGCAGCCTCCCAGGCTGCTGCTCAGCTGGACTCCTTCATTAGGAGTGATCATTGTCACCTGTGAGTGTGAGTGTGTGAGTGCAAGAAATGGGATCTCTTTGTTTTTGCTCACGTTCCCTTCTTTCATTATTCTGATTCACTGTGTTGGGAAAGCGGCTCAGTGTCATAATAGGAGTGGGGCAAGAGCTCTTTAGGGTGAAGGAGTGTCGCCTGTCTCTGAGTCGTGTTCCTCTTTGCAAAATTGCTCTTTAGCTTCTCCCTTTCAGACTTCCTTTACTTCCCACTCCTCGTTTCTAGCCAATAAAAAGTCGGGATTGCATTTCTCTCCTGTCTTCGAATGTCTGAATTCTACCCATCTTTCAAGATTCAGGTCAGTTGTTATCAAGGCAGTCTTCCTGTATCCCTACAAGTAGAGCATTCTCAAATTCAGTTTCCTAGCCTATTTCTATTCTTCCTGATGGGCTGACTGATGACTTTCAACTTTGTGGTAAAGAGTGTGTGTTTCATCTTTTCCGCGCTTCTGTAGCCAGAGAGGGCAAGTTTCAGTTCCTCTCCCAGACTTCCAGCTCTGTACCCCTGGGTTTGTCTGGGGAGGTGGTGGGAGGACCATGAAGAAAAGAATGAAAATAAAAATCATTTCCAGCAATGAATGAAATGCAAGGGTTGATTATTAAGGGATGTTTTGTCTTATAATGAATAAAGGGGGAAAGTCTATACAGCAGGGGTGCTCACACTTTTTGAGCATGCCATCCACTTATAAAATTATTAAGTCAACATGATCTACCAATGACAGAAATGCAAAATGTATATTATTAATTTATTACATGTATTCATAAATGCATTGAGAAAGCTTTATATGTACAGTATATGTTTATCTACCTTGTATAACCACGAGTCGGTATTGCACAACACAACTATGTACATTTTGGGTCATTACCTGAGTTTACTCTGATGACTTGCACAGAATGGAATGAGCCAGGGGTGCATAGTCTGGACAGTAGCTTCCAACAGTCAGCCTCAAGCAACTTCCAAATGGTCATCAGTCATGGTGGAACGGTACTTGGACATAATGATCTTTATGTGGGAAAAGGCTGACTCACATCAATGAGTAGAGCTGAATAATGCAGTCAAGAAGGTAGCACATTTTCTCATGTTTGGGTACTTTCCCTCTGTGAGTAAATTCTAGAACTATTCATGAGCCCTGGACTGCAGCTGAATGTTGGCTTGTAGTGTCAAAATCTCCCATTCTGTATGCGAGTGATACATTTTTGTCTTCTTACTTGGTCCAGCACCCCCACTCATTTTAATATCCTATCTTACCTTTAAGAGAAAAGAACCAAGGTCTGAAAATTGACGATAGCTTGCAGTTTCGCTGCACTTAGTGCAATTGTTTGTGCATGCGTTCGACATCTAAGATTGCATCTGACTAGCTGTGCTGTGTATCATAATTGATGATTGGCTTATGTCTATTTTTTTAATGCCATATGATCTGTCCACACGACACGTGCGGTCGACGAGTAGATCGTCATCGACATAGTGAGCATCCCTGGTTCAGTTACTTCAGACATGATCACTAAGTGATCAGAGTGACTACACTAAAAAGATATATTGATTATATTTTCATCCCAGGATAGTTTATTAATTATTCTGTATTTTAAAGTTTGTATAGTTATAAACTAGGTTATATAAGGTAGTTTTTATCATTAGAAAATGTATGTCCATGAGTATAGGATTAAACAGGTAATGGGATTTTTAAGAGAAAGTAGAAACTTAGGAGAGGGAATTTTAATGTGTCGTCATTAAGGCTGTAGAATATTGATTTCTGTCAGTTACAATATAAAAACAGCAACCATCTGTTGGTTCTTAATTTTATTTATACCTTTAAGATCCCCCCCAAAATTAAGTAGTCCATATTTGATGAAAGTTACAAATGCACAGTGCTTAAAGAGATAGTTCTGGTATAAGAGAGTTCATAAGTGTGCAAGGGCTGCTTTTTTTTTTTTTTTTTTTTTTACTGTATTGGGAAAGCTTACCCTCCTGCCCCAGTTTGCATTGGTGGCTGTAGAAAGGATAAGTCTCTCAGGCCAGAAATGGGCGGTGACAGCAGTGGCAGTGTTCTCCGTATCCGTACTTGCCATGTTAGTGTCCTGGGTCCCAGTTCCCACAGTTCAGTGTAACAGGCCGGGGGTGGGTGGGTGGGTGGGGGAGTGTAGGGGAGGGCAGACGAAGCACAGTAGGCAGAAGGTTCCATCACAGGGATGTAACATTCAGGTTACATCCCCGAACTTAGGGAACCTGGATCATTTATATCGGGCAGGAAGCATGCTTGTCTTTGCTTTAGGAAATGCTGTTCATTATATAGGCCAAAAATATTTGTCCTTTGAGAGAATACTACTGTTTCTTTTAGCATTCTCTGATGTGTAAGCATCTTAGAAACAGTTAATAAGGAACAAATGGGCAGTTTGTACTCTACTTGCAAGTTGTGTAGGAATATGATGGGTATATGTTGGAAGCATTATCTCCCAACAGAGATGTGATTATGAAGTTCATCACTCTTCCCCTAGAGACCCCCTGGATTTTCCCTCTCCATAGAGCAGCATTGTCTAGCAAAAATACTATGCGAGTCACATGTATAATTTTCTAGTAGCTGCATTTTACTTATTTTTTGAATCTTTAGTTAAGACAGCAGAAAAGAGGATTTATTGTGCACATGGTATTGAGAACAAAACTAATCTGCAATGTCCTAGGTCCAGGACAGAGGATCACGCTCATGCTGGGTAGTTATAGCAAGGTGGGCCTCTCTGGTGTTCACAGAGATCAGTTGAATGGTGATAGAAGTTCTATATCCGGAGAGATGGGAGTTCTACGTGGTAGCATGCAGTCAACAACTTGGGCCAGCACAGCAGCCTTAGACATCCCATAGTTCTGTTGATGTCGCATGAGTGGACTTGGCCCTCTGACTCATCCTTCTTGTTTTATGTTTCAGTCTGCATGTTTACTTCTTCCTCCGTGGCTCTCATGGTTCCGAGGTTTCTAACAGAGCTATGGCCAAGAGCAAGTAGCATGTCCCCCTTTATCCCCCACCCCCGCAAAAGGAAAAAGAAGCAGTTGAAAAATTAACAACATATTAACCCATCATATATTTTTATCATTTTAATATATAAGCAACATAAAGTAGTATTAACAGGGTATCAAAATGGTACATGAGACTGGTACACATATTATAATTATATCATATACAGTATTCATGTGAAATATAGCCCTATTATATATGTTACTTTCTGCTACTGTAGTGAAAATTACCACTAGTGGTTCCAAAGAACACCCATTTCCATCCTGGTTCTGAGAGAAAGGTAGTGGTTTTAAAGAACAGTTATTTCCTTTCCAGTTCTGAAAGCTAAAAGTGACAATCAGGGTGCTGTGTCCCTATGCTTTAGTTTCTTATGTCCTGGTGTTCCTCTGCCTGCTCCATCTGTCTTCCCACTGCGTGTATCTCTTTGTTAGTCCCTTTATAAGATATCACCTAGAAATGATTAGGTTTAGGACCCACCCTGTTCTGGCTTTGTCTCATTTGCAGCAAAAGAGGTCATCATATTATAGATATGGAAATTAGGACTTCAACATTTCTTTTAGGAAGTTGCTATTCAATTCGTAATGTTGAACTGAAGCTGGGCACTTGGGAGTTTATATTGCTTCAATGTTTACAATTTATTTTTAAATAATCAAACTTAAATTTTTTTTAGTTCCTCAGACATACTAGCCACAATTTCAGTATAACTACCCTATTGGATAACAGTCCTAAACCAGTTACCACCAAGTCCATTCCTACTGAAATTGATCCCTACTAGATGGTGTAGAACAGAACTGCTCCACAGGGTTTTCTGAGTTGCATGAGCTTTGGGGAGCTGCCTGCCAGGCAGGCTTTCCTCCAAGACACTTCTGGGTGGGTTTCCACTGCCAAGCTATCCATTCATGGTCTAGTGAGTAAATCCAGTGTCATCCATGTGCTCATACTGTCGGGAGCCCTTGAAACAAACGTGTGTGATTCCATTTCTAAATAGCATGCTGGCATTGTGGCTCTCTTTCTGTCGACGTTTTATTATGACAGATGCGGATCTGGTTCTCTTTTGTGTGCAGCCTCACACCACACACGAGCTCACTTCTCAGCCCTGCCTCCCTATTAGCTGTTCTCATAGTTTTTGATTTTAGGACTCTTTAATTTTCTTAAATTTCCCCCTCCCTGGGACCCTTTAATATTCTTAATAATTATTGAGGATCACCAACAGCTTTTGTTTGTACTATATATCTAATTACTGATATATTATCCTACTAGAAATTAAAACAACAAAAACACCTCCACTGTTTGTTACTTTATTTATTTATTTATTTTTAGGCATCACTGCCCTCTGATGGTGGGAGTAGGTGTTTTTTACTTTTTAAAACCATAGTTAGATTAGTACTTTACATATAGGTGTAGTGATATTTCTTTTTTATTTTTTTTGGCATCACTGCCTCTGGTGGTAGTGGGAGGCCCAGCCTTGCTCCTGGAGAGCTGCTGCTGGATTTGAACCACCAAGCCAGTGGGCTGCAGTCCCGCACTCAACCACTACGCCACCGGGACTCAGCCCCTGTAGAATCTTCTAATGAAGACTTTTCATAAAAATTAGTGATAAGAACTGTTTCTTGGACAAGTATTTGATGTTTGGCTTATTAGAAGACAGGTGGATTCTTATGCACCCTTTTGCATTTATTCTATTGAGAAATCATTCCTAATGTAGCCTCTGAAAAATCTGTGCTCTACACCTGTAAGAAAATGGGAATGAATAGGTCAGAGTCTCCTAGCATTATTATGGGAATTTTTAGAACTTCTGCTTTATAGCAAAATTTTATTAGACCACAGTTCAGTCTTTAATATTATAACCATGCATTTATGTTTTTCCTTATCTGAGCTCAGAAGCAAATAATGATAACTTTCTTTTATTGCACTTTTTCAGTTTTCTTGGTGTCTTATATTTGTGTTTTTAACCCTGTATACTTAATTTGTTCACCTCTGAACCATTGTAGTTGTCTAAATCATTTCTCTGTAATCCCATTCACAGTAGGAATTCTCTTTCTTCTTAAGAGCTTCTGAAGCTGTTTGTTCTGCTTCCTTCAAGATAAGTAACTTCTTAGAATGTCTAACTGCACAGTCATCATCCCGGAATTAAAAAAAATCATTTTATTGGGGGCTCTTACAACTTTTTTTTCCTTACAACTCTTATCACCATCCCTACATGTATCCCCTGTGTCAAGCACATTTGTATATTTTTTTGCCATCATCATTCCAAAGCATTTTCTACTTGAGCCCTTGGTATCAGGCCCTCATTTTTTCCCCCTTCCCTCCTCCTCCCTGAACCCTTGATAATTTATAAATTATTATTATTTTGTTATGTCTTACACTGTTCAGTATTTCCCTTCACCCACTTTCCTGTTGTCCATCCCTCATGGAGGGAGTTATATGTAGATCCTTGTGATAGGTTCCCTCTTTCTACTCTACTTTCCCCTTATCCTCCTGGTATCGCTACTCTCATTATTGGTCTTGAGGGGCTCACCTGTCCTGGGTTCCCTGTGTTTCCAGTTCTTATCTGTACCAGTGTACATTCTCTGGTCTAGCCAGATTTGTAAGGTAGAATTAGCATCATGAGAGTGAGGGGGGAGGGAGCATTAAAGAACTAGAGGAAAGTTAATATGTGTTTCATTGTTGCTATACTGCACCCTGACTGACTTGTCTTCTCCCTGCAACTTTTATATAAGGGGATGTCCAGTTGCCTACAGATGGGCTTTGAGTCTCTACTCCACACTCCCTCCCATTCACAATATGATTTTTTTGTTCTTTGATGCTTGATACCTGATACTATTCTTCCATGTGGACTTTGTGAGCTAGAGGACTGCTTGTTTATCTTCAAGTCTCTAAGACCCCGATGTTGAGTCTTTTGATACCTGGGCACAATCAGCTTTCTTCACTACATTCGTGTATGCATCTGCTTTGTCTTCAGCAATTGTGTCAGGAAGGGGAGCATTTTCAAAACTCATCCTGGAATTTTTTTGTCACCATAATCCTTAACATTACTTTTGTCTCTTTTATGTGGAGTGCCTTTTGTTCCTGTCATCTTTTTCTTTATAGGCAGTATTATAGAAATGGTAAGCCAAACTATTTAAGTTCAAATCCTGGCTCTTTCACTTCTTGATTCTGCTATTTCATTTCTTTTATGTCTATATTTCTTCTCTTAAAAATAATACTGTCTCGGGGGGGGGGTGTCTAAGAAGCTCAGGTGGGATAGTGGTTATGCATTTGGCTATGGTCCAAAAGGTTGTCAGTTTGAAACCACCAGCTGCTCTGAGAGAAAGATGATACTGTCTACACCCATAAATATTTGAGGTCTCAGAAACCACAGGGGCAGGTCTAATCTGTCCTTGGGGTTGCTGTGGGTCAGAAATAGTTTGATGGCAGTGAGTTTGTTTTTATTTTTGATCAATTGTCTGGTTATTCAAGTTTCTAGGTTGAAAATAGTTTTCCTCAGAATTTTGAAAACGTCAGTCCATTTCCTTCTAGTTTTCATGTTGTTGTTGAGAAGTCCATTGCCATTTGTAATTCATTATCTTTTGAGTTCTTATCCCAGAAGATTGCATCTCTGGACACTTGGAAGATTTTTCCCTTTTCGTGATTGTTATAAAGTTTCACAAGATAGTTCTTTGGCTCGGCCACATCAGACCGGCACCATCCAGTCAGTCATGAACTCTGGAAACCCTGTAGGGAGGAGAGACTAGAGCTGTCCCAAGTCTACAAGGCTGTAAACCTTTTTAAAAAACAATCATCAACAAAGGCATTTTTAAAAGCGTCTTCACTTTTGTATCCATTATTAGCTCCCCATTTCCTTCCAACCTCCTCTGCCATAGCCCTAAGAAATTATGAATATAGTTACTATGCCTGTAGATTTACCTTTTCTGGATTTCATGAAAGGAAAACCATGACTTAACCCCTACTCCCCAAAACAAAACAAAAACCAACCCCAAAGCAACAGCAAAATAAAACACACAAAAGAAAGCAGGACATAATTTAAGACTACAAATTGAAATTGGGTGAACAGGGAAAACAAATGGTAAGATGTAATCCACTTTCCAGTTCACTCTGAGGACAAGACTATTCTCATTCCTGGACATTGGATCTAAGTACCTCAACCGAGGCTTAATCCTCTTAGGAGCTTTGCAAAATGGATTTTCAACTTTCACTGTGTTCTAATACAATCCTTCCCTCACCCCCATTAGGAATTTCATCATTAATAATCCTTTGATCACATTGGCTGGTGTGCTTCTTTCATACAGGCTTAGATGGTTGCTTGTTTTAAAAAACCTTTGACTCCAGACACTATTCTTTCTGATAAGTGCTATAAATCTTTACTGTAGTCACATCTTTCTCTTCAAACTGCTGGTCATTTGGTTAGCAATGAAGTGTTTAACAACTATTTCAACAGTGCTAGTATTTCTTTGGTTACGACTATTTAATATGTTGTGTAGGCACCAAGAGGTTTTTCCGTTTTATAAAACTAATGACCTAATTTTCACACATGTTTTCCTTTGATGAATTTATCCTCTTCATTTTCTTTTTTCTCCCATCCAGGTACTAACCAGGCCCAACCCTGCTTAGCTTCCGAGATCAGATGAGATCAGGCATGTGTTTAGGGTGGTATGGCCGAAGGCCATTTTCTACTTTCTCTTATAGCATAATTGTTATTTGAATCTCCTGTATAAATCCTCTAATTTACTTATGCCCTCTGTGTTTTTAATTAATTAGCTAATTATTTTACTTTACTTTTTAAGAGTTGCCCTTTATATATTTTACTGCAGCTCTTATACCTTTGATTCATAAGAGCTTTTTTTTTTTTTCTGGTCTCCTGCTTTTTCTCCATAGTCTCTTGTTCTTGTTTCATTGCTGCAGTAGTTTCTATTACTTGTCTGCAGAAATTAATACGTGTTCTGTTTTCTTTTTGAGCTTTTATCTTCTAGCTGGTTTTCCCATCTCGAATGAGTGTGCATTCTGCCGGCTCCCTGGCAACATGCTTGTGCTTTTCCTTTCATCCAGAGGGAGAGTCTGCTTCTCTTGAATCTGGACCAACCTCAGGGTGTTTGGGGTTGCTGTTGTTATTTTAAGGTGGTTGCAGAACTAGTGTACTTGTTCTGGAGTGTAAACCTTATGATGCCTGGCCGATTCTACCTTTCTCTCTTTTAACACTGCCCTGAGTGTGCTATGTAAGGAAGCCAGGCTAGTCCTCCCAGAGAATGAAAGGTGTCCTAGCTGACAGCAGGTGGGAGTGAGCTGTGTGCGATCATCCACCCAGGCTAATCTTCTAGGTCAACGTAGCTGAGTGAGACCAGGAAACAATCAGAAATAACCTTCAGAGTCCTGAGACGTAACACATTTCTGTGGTTTGCAGGCCTAAAGTATTGTGATTCCTTATATAGAAATAATTAATTAATAGCTCCCTGAGGTATTTTTCCCTGTTTTGTTTTTTTATTTCTTTTGTGCCACAGACTGTTCTCGGGTGTCTGCTAATTCTCTGTTCGCTGATGCATAATTCTGGAAAGCGTAAATTTGCCTGCCAGTAATCTGGAAATTGAGTAGGGAAGACTTCATTTCATCCCTCTGTTTTCAGGTTGGTACAGCTGCCCTCATCTCTATTTGCACCTCTTAAATTCAGATACCCTATAGTTTACATTCTTCAAAGTAGTGTTCTGGTGTCTGGAAGGGTCTTTGCTTAAAAAGAAAAGAGGATGTGATCGAGGAGGCTCTCTCTCTCTTTCAAGTTAGTCATATATATTCTTTTTTTTTAATTTTTTATTTCATTTTATTGTGGGTTTGTACAACGCTCATCACAATCCATATATACATCTGTGTTAGCACAGTACACTAGAGAAACAGATTCATAAACTCTTATATGTGTATAAGAAAGAGTTTTAAATACGTGAGCAATTGAACATTGAGAAAACATCCCAGCCCAATCCAGGCCAAGGTCATGAGTCCGATATTAGCTCATATGTCTGATACCAATCTATAAGTCCTCTTTGGACTCACGAAGCATGCGAGGACAATCACAGGCCAGTGGGTGCAGAGTCTTGAGTATCCATTAGTGGTAGAAGCATCTCAGTGCCGGCAGGAGTCTCCCCATGATTCCTCCAGCTTCCAGGGCTCAGGGTCTGTCAGCATGCTTCCATGTGTCTTGCCAGCTGCAAAGTCTCCCAGGGAGTAAGCCAAGAGGTTATGTCTCTTGCCTCCATAAGGAATTACCACATTTCCCAGAATTTTCAGGAAAAGACCATGTCCACACAGAGCTTTCATTTGCTATCTCCCGATTGACAGACTAGACTCCACTCCTACACTCGTAGCCCTCAAACTGACACCAGAATAGGTGACTGCCACAACATCCATGTGTCAAAAGCACATTTGTACATTTGTTGCCATCATCATTCTCAAAATGTTTTCTTTTAACTTGAGCTCTTGGTATTGCTTCTCATTTTACCCCTTCCTCTCACACCCTTTAAAATTTATACATTATTATTTGCTCATGTCTTACACTGACCAGTGTCTTCTTTCCCCCACTTTTCTGTTGTCTGACTCCCATGGAGGAGGTTATATGTAGGTCACTGTAATTGGTTCACCTTTCTCCTCCACTTCCCCCCCACCTCCTGTTCATCATTACTCTCAATATTGGTCCTGAATGGTTTATTTTTCTTAGATTCCCTGTGCTTCCAAGTCTTTTCTGTACCAGCGTACATTCTCCGGCCTAGCCAGATTTGTAAGGTGGAATTGGGATCATGAGAATGGTCTAGGGTTCTGGGTAGGAAGCAATAAAGAAAGTTGTATGTTTCATCAGTGCTATACTGCCCTCTGACTGGCTCGTCTCCTCCCTATAACCCTTCTATAAGGGAATGTTCAGTTGCCTACAGATGGGTTTTGCGTCTCATTTCCGTACTTCCTTTCATTTACAATGATATGATTTTTTTGTTCTTTGATGCCTGATACTTGATCCTATTCAACACCTAATGATCACACAGGCTGGTGTGCTTCTTCCATGTGGGCTTTGTGACTTCTGTGCAAGATGACCACTTGTTTTACTTCAAGTCTTTAAGACCCCAGATACTGTAGCTTTTGATAGCCAGGCACCATCAGCTGTCTTCACCACATTTGCTTATGCACCCACTGGGTGTTCAGTGACCGTGTCAGAAAGGTGAACATAATGGAATGCCTCATTTCCTTTCCCATGTCTCCCAGGAACCATTGGTCCCAATATTTTCTCCTCCAGATTGTTTACCTGCAGGTGATAATATGCACAAAAAAGAAGTAATAATAGAAAGAAAGGGGAAAAAAGACCAAAAAAAAAAAAAACCGGTGTCAAAAAAGAGAAAAGTCTGCAAATAGTTCAAGGTTTGTTTGTTAACTCTCAGGAGTATTTTCTGGTTGAGTCTGGAGAGGTGCCACACCCTGGCCCCAAAGTCTATTTTTGGTACTCCTTAGAGACAAACTTGCTGTGCTCCCCTTGCTGTTCTGTTGCCTACCGTTAGTGTTTTGCCTCAGTGTGGTTGGGTCAGATTGGGCATAGTTCCTGCCCTGTGTCTCCAGTGTTGTCTGTCATAGTACTATGGGTCAGCAAAAGACATCGTGCCTCATAGTGGGGTCAGCCCTATGGTTCTCTCTGTGCTTTGGCTGCTCTGAGCCGGAATATAGTTTTCAAGGTGTGGTGGACCAGGATGTGCTGCACTCTCGCTTCCTCTCCCTTCATTTGCTCCTGTGTGCTCTGCTCAGATGTGCTCCTCCTGAGCTGTGGCTTCAGTGCTGTCCTTTGAAGTGAATTCTTCTCCAGAGAGGGGGGCTGTCCATGTAGTTGGAATGAGGGCTGGCCCCTCAGACCTCTGATCATGGAGTCTTAATCAAACCTATTGCCCTTGAGTTGGTTCCAACTTAAAGTGACACAATAGGACATAGTGAAATTGCCTCTTTGGGTAGTTAAAAGGGTATGGTTTTTTTTTTTTAATAAACCATTATTATCATTCCATCTGTAACCAGACTCTACTTTTAGATGCACACGGTGCATACAAATATACATGCAAATTGCAATGCTATCGAGTCGACTTTGACTCACAATGATGCTATGGGCCAGAGGAGAAGTGCTTCTTAGGGTGTCCTGTGCTCTCATTTTCATGAGAGCAGGCAACCCCAGTTTTCTCCGTCAGAGTGACTGGTGGATTGGGACTGCCGACCTTTTGGTTAGTAGCTCATCTTGAAAACCCTTATGTCAAAGGAGCCTTACAGGCAACCGGAAGCAAAATGAATTCTAGTATTCAAATGGAGTGAAGATGGAATGTTACGTTTTTGGCTAAAGAACATTGACTTTACTTGAGAGAGACTTCACTCTTCCAATAAACCTGACCGAGAGATCCACTGTGCCAGACCTTGTTCCTGGCTTCGGGGCAGGGGCCTGAAAGCGGAGAAGTGGTCTTTCCCACCTGTCGTTTTGTTATATCATCTGGCTGTACTTGTGATAGTTTATTTCATGTGGAAACTCCTCTTTCTAAAGGAGACCTGAGACAGGACACAGTGCTGGTCAGGATGGCCTCATGTAGTCCAATGTGACATTGCCTGGAGCCCAGGAAACCTCTGGCAAATAATGCATGTAAACCTCAGGAAAATGATGCATCGTTTACCATGTATCTTGCTTTTATTGATTAACTTTTTATTGTGGTTTGGGTGAAAGTTTATAAAACAAATTGGTTTCATAGTCAGTTATTCATAATATGCATTTTGATTTGTCCTTTGATTGTAATCCCTGCAATGTAAGGATACCCTCTATGTCTTCCCTAAATTTGCTATTTCTATTTATCCATTCTTCTGGTCCCTTCTTGCCTCCTTAACTTTACCCCTGGGCTACTTGTTGCCCTCTGAATTTAGAGGGTTGGTAGTTTTAGAGAATGCTACCTCCCTGGTGATGTTGTGTGTGTTACAATCTTTGTCTATTGTTTGGCAGGAAGTTGAACAGTATGGCAGCGTACACAATGAAAGGGTGATGTAGACAATATCAAACCAATAAGTCTGTTCCTTTTTTTTTTTTTTTGCATTTTGTTCCACATCTTTCCACTCACTTTATGCAGACCTCTTATTAGGATCCCTTTCGAAGCAGTCAGCAGCAGTACCTGAGCACCATCTTGTTCTTCTAATGTTAGCACTATAGAGGATGAGGGCCATGTGGTTAGCTCTTTGGACTGCTTGATTCCATGCATCTTTGACTTTCCTCACTGTTTGTTGTTATTGATGGGAAAAGACCAAGAGTTGCAACTTTGTGGTTACTCAACAGTTTCTTAAAATTTTTATTGGGGACTTGTACAACTCTTATCACATTCCATATACATATCCATTGTGTCAAGCACATTTGTACATTTGTTAACCTCACCATTCTCAAAAAATTTGCTTTCCACTTGAGTCCAGGGTATCAATTCCTCATTTTCCCCTCCCTCCCCCCTTTCCCATGAACTCTTGATAATTTATAAATTATTATTATTATGTCATATCTTATACTGTCCAATGTATCCCTTCACCCACTTTTCTGTTGTCCATCCCCCAGGGAGGAAGTTATATGTAGATCCTTGTAATCGGTTCCCCCTTTCTACCCCACTTTCTCTCTACCCTCCTGGTATTGCCACTCTTGTCACTAGTCCTATAGGTATTATCTGTGCTGAATTCCCTATTTCTCTAGTTCCTACCTGAACCAATGTATATTCTCTGGTCTAGCCAGATTTGTAAGGTAGAATTGGGATCATGATAGGAGGAATGGGGGCAGGAGGTAGGGGAGGAAGCATTAAAGAATGAGAGGAAAGTTGTATGTTTCATCTGCACTATACTGCACCCTGACTGACTTGTCACCTCCTGGCAACCCTTCTGTAAGAGGATGTTCACTTCCCTACAGATGGGCTTTGGGTCTCCAATCTGTACTCTGCTTCATTCACAATGATATGACTTTTTGTTCTTTGCTGCCTGATCCTTTCAATACCTCATGATCACACAGGCTGGTGTGCTTCTTCTATGTGGGCTTTGTTGCTTCTCAGCTAGATGGCCCCTTTTTTTACTTTCAAGCCTTTAAGACTCCAGATGCTATATCTTTTGATTGCTGGGCACCATCAGCCTTGTTTACCACATTTGCTTATGCACCTGTTTTTTCTTCAGCAATCGTGTCATTAAGGTGAACATAATGGAATGCCAGGTAAATAGAACAAAGTGTTCTTGCGTTGAGGGAGTACTTGAGTGGAGACCCAGTGTCCATGTGCTAACAATACTAAATCTATATCTAAATGCACATTGACCTATTTCCCAATCAACATATATAAATATATTTGTATATGTACACTCCTGTATTTAGACCTCTATAAATTTCCTTTGCCTCCTAGTTATTTCCTCTATTTCCTTTTACTTTTCTCTTCTCCCACCATCATGTTCAACCTTCATTTGGGTGTCAGTAATTTCTCTTGGTTACATTTCCCATGATCAAACCTGACTCAAGAGCGTTTAAGACCCCAGTTGCTGCTCAACAAATTAGGATGTAGAACATTGCCTTTGTGGACTGTGTTTTCCCAATTGACCTTGATGTTCCTTGATACTATGGTCCTGAACCCCCAGACCTGGTGATTTATTCCCTCAAGGTGTTTGGCTGTGGCTCAGGCCTCCAGGGACTTTTCTTTGACTCATTTGAAGGGGCAGGAAGTATTAGGGCTCAGGAGTTTGTTTCCATACAAGCCCTAACTGACAAGCAGCTCACGGTAGTGCATCAGAAATAGCAGTCAACTGAGAAGTTCTCAAAGCAGGATATGCCTGGTGGCAGGGACAGTGGCTAGGTGTTCCCACTGTGGTGGGATCAGGGAGATTCAGATGACCAGAAAAAAATAAACTCTGTCCTGAGTCATGGCCTTGCCAATCTTATCCTTTTCCTGCTTTTTCCTTTGTCCTGTCTTTGGAGTGGCATTTGGGCCATGCTGGCTTGAGGGACGACCCTCTGAAATATCAGAAGTGGGCATTTTGCTCCAGTCAAAGCAGCCTCCAGACTGTAGAACCAGACTCCCTTGAACAGCTGGGATTGCGCCCAGGCAGACTTTTCACTGAAACCAGAGACCAACGGAAGGGAATGTTTATCCATCCTGCCAACATTTGTCTCTGTACTACACATAAAGATGTTTGGATGTGCATATACAGTTGTCATAATGGTTCCACGTTAGGCTGCTCACCATAATATCATGTGTTCAAGACCGCCTGTATCTCCAAGGGAGAAAGATGGGGTTTCTATTTCCATAAATAGTATCAGAACCTCACAGAGACTGTTAAGGACAAGTTAGAGCAGAACCAGAGACAGCTTGATTAGGGGAAAGCTCCCGGACAAGGTTCCGTGACCTAAGCCACCAGATCGGGGGAGTCATGCTCAGCAGCCGAGGCACGGACCTTTAAAGGGGTCATGCGGAAGGTCCAGCATGTATGGGAGTTAGCACATGGGGTCTGGCCACTTGGAGAATTCCTTGTCAACTTCTGGCACTTCCTTTGAACCTGGAGCATCTGGTCACTTGCTTCCTGATACCTGTTACCTTATCACCTCGCTCCTTTTCTTCTGGCTTGCCTTTGGTCTTGGCTTGGGGGTGGTCAGCCCTTGCTCTCTCACCTTCCTGTCTTGCTACTACTGGCTCAGAAGAAAAATTCATGTTCTTAGAGGTATACATATGTATGTGCATATACATGTATATTTTAAAAAATTCTCAATCCTCTCAGCCTGTTGCCTTGTACTCTTTGTGTATGTGTAACCTTCTATTATTCCTTTACAAGTTCCTGCATTGCTTTTCTTGCTGAAAAGGGAATTAAGGAAGATGTTACCTGAGCCACAGGTGTCTCATTTCTTAGACATTTGAAAATTGCTCTTTCGCGCAGTGAAGTTCACCGTCAGCGTGCATCATTAAATGCATGATGTTGGGTTGATCAAGGTCGCAGCTGAGCCAAGAGGGACAAGGGGTACTTGGTCATCACAAGTGTCTCTATCCTATCATGTCTCCAACCTTCCCAAATGTGGCAGAGTTCCTGTGCAAGTCAGTTTAGTCATCCCACTGCAATCAAACTTTCCAATCAAGAGGATGCATGCACTCTCCCACACTTACTGATTAGTTACTGTCCTGAGGGCGTATTAATTCATGTGTCCATGTTTCTCTCGCTTGCCCCTGGCTCTCTTGCTGTGGCTTACATGCCTTGGCTATTGTAGGGCTCTGTCTTTTCCAGCTCGACGGGGTCTGCCCTTCTGCCTCCTTCAAGGTCTCTGCACTCATGCTCCTTTCGTCTTGCTTCTTAGTCCTGCTTCTTCTTTTCTTTCTCCCCATCTGGAGAAACTTGTCAGGTCGTGCTTTTCAATAAAGCCCGTTAACTGATACTGGCGTTCGCTCCAGTGTCGAATTTCCATCAGCTGCTATCTTGTTTCTTCTTAGGACCCATCCGAGTACAGCGCGGAAGCACATGCTACTCCATCTTAGTGGATTTGGGTTTAGCTCTTACTTTGCTAGGTCTTCGTATGCTGTGTACTTCCTCGACGTGGAAACCTAGATATGATCCCCAGTGGTTTGGAGACCTTATTCCATATTAACTCCTCTCTGTTATCACTAAATACAATCTGGAACTGGATTGTACCCTTTTCACCTCTTCACCTTTTCTCTCTGATTCTTAACATGTGGAGGTCAAGTTCACTTCATTGAGACGAACCCACTGGGGAGTCGATTCTGACTCAAAGCAACCTCGTGGACAGTTTTCAAGGCTGTAAATCTTTATAGTACTAGTTCGCCTCATTCTTCTTTTGAGGAATCACTGAGGGGTTTGAACTCCTGACCTTGTGGTTAACAGTTTAACACTTGTTGGACAGCACCATCACATTTCTTTATTTTTCATAACTGCCTTAGTCTTTGATTTCTTGGAAGCCAGTAATCACATCCCAACAACCTTTCTTGGGGATATAATTTTGTGGGGTTTTTTGGCTTGTTTTAGTGGAGTTATTATAAATTCAACCACAAGTTTTGTCAATTGTTTAAATTGCTATGTCAATATATTCCTTCCCATCAATTTAATTTTCTTCAGGACATTGCTGGAAAGGCTCTCAGGCTTGCTTGCTTTCGCTTGTTGTCATCTGCTGTGCTTGCCAGTGGCCTATTCCATACCCATGACTAATACTTCTTCTTTTTTAAAAATAATTTTATTGGGGGTTTGTACA
Source organism: Nesogale talazaci (assembly GCA_004026705.1). Taxonomy (NCBI): domain Eukaryota; kingdom Metazoa; phylum Chordata; class Mammalia; order Afrosoricida; family Tenrecidae; genus Nesogale; species Nesogale talazaci. Next base: position 46,069 of record PVJH01002147.1, read on the forward strand.
ATTCTTATCACAATCCATACATTCATCCATTGTATTAGACGTATTTGTACATTTGTTGCCATCATAATTCTTAAAACTTTTTTTTTCTACTTGTGCCTTTGGTATTAGCTTCTTAATTTTTCCTCTCCTTCCCTCCCCCACCCTCCCTCCCTTGTGAGCTCTTCATAATTTATAAATTGGGATAATGATAGTGGTGGGGAGAAAGCATTAAAAAACTAAAGGAAAGTTATATGTGTTTTTTTTTTTTGATGCTATACTGCACCCTTGCGTGGCTCTTCTCCCCGCGACCCCTCTGTAAGGGGATGTCCAGTTACCTACAGATGGGCTTTGAGTCTCCACTCCGAACTCCGCCTCATTTACAATGGTATGATTTTTTGTTCTGGCTCTTTGATGCCTGATACCTGATCCTATTTGACACTTCGTGATTGCACAGGTTGGCCTGCTTCTTCCCTTGGGCTTTGTTGCTTCTGAACTAGATGACCAGTTGTTTATTTTCAAGCCTTTGAGACCCCAAATGCTATCTTTTGATAGCTAGGCACCATCAGCTTTCTTCACCACATTTGCTTATGCACCTGCTTTGCCTTCAATGATCATGTAGGGAGGGTGAGCATCATGGAATGCCAAGTAAATAGAGCAAAGGGTTCTTGCCTTAAGAAAGTATTTGAGTGGAGACCCCATGTCCATCTGCTACCTTAATACCAAACCTATAAATATTTGTACGTGATCTATTTCCCCATTTTCATATATAAATATATTTACATATATGCATGCCTCTATTTAAACCTCTGTGAATGCTTTTTGTCTCCTACATCTTTCCTCTATTTCCTTTTATTTTCCTCTTGTCCCACTATCATGCCCAGCCTTCATTTGGGCTTCAGTAATTTCTCTCGGTCACATTGCCCTTGATTAAACCCTACCAGGCCTTCTTACACCCTCCTTGCCATCGATCTTAGATCACTTGTTGTTTCCTTGTCCCTGGGTTTGTTAGCACCCCATTTCTTTCCCCCGTCTCCCACTCTCCCCTATCCCCCAGGAGCCATGGGTTTTCAAGATTGTTTTTGCCTCCAGATTGTTTATCCTACCTATTTTCTCTAGGTAAACATGCAGAGATAATAATATGCACGAAAACAAGAGAGCAAAACAAAACAACAACAACAAAAAAGAACAACAAAAAAAGCCATTGATTAAAAAAAGGCTTATAAATCGTTCAAAATCTGCTTGTTGACCTTTAGGAGTGTTTTCTGGTTGAGTCTGTTGGGGTGAGACACCCTGGCCCCAAAGTCTATTTTTGGTATTCCCTGGGGACTTTGTGGCTCTGCTCTCCTTGCTGTTCTGTTGCACACCCTTCGTGTTTCACCTTGGTATGGTGTGGTCAGATCGGACACAATTCCTGGACTGTATCTCCAGTTTTCCCCCTGTTGTGCTATGGGTCAGTGAAGGATGTCATTTCTTGTGGTGGGGCCTGCCCTATGAAAATGAATGCTTCTGTACCATAATCCTGAGCAGTCCCTTTGCTTCCTTCTAGTGTTAAAGCTCCACTTGAGTCTATGTCTTTCTCTGGGCTGATCTATACTTCCCTCTTGGTGCAGCTCAATTCTCAAATCATTTTCTGAGAAAGGATGCCACGAGGTAAATATTATGACATCTGCCTACCTGAAAATGTTTTCATTTCACTCATATTTACTTCCTAGGTCAGTTGGGTTTAAGAATTCTCAGGGAATTCTTTTCCTTTAACATGTTGAAGGCACTGACTTCTCTGTTATTTTCTGGCTTCTCTTTTCTGTTGCTTTTGAGAAAAAGTATGGACATGAAAATGTTCTTTCTTATAAGGTAGTTGTGTTTGTTTGTTTGTTTTTTGAAAAGTACAGAAAGGCTTTATTGGGAAAAGTAACTTCTCAGAAGGTTCAGTGGCCCCATAAATTAAGCTAAAGAAGCTGCACCCGGTCATGGGGAGGTGGGATACATACCTATAGAATTTGAGCGACAGGTGTGTGCTGAAAGAAAACGGAGGTTTCTTGGGCTGTGTTTGCAAGTTTCAGGGCTGGAAATGACCTGTTAACAAATCATCTCTTTTCAAGTTGCTTCCTGGAATGTTAGGGGGGGAGCTCTGTGCCCTGCCCAGGGTGAGGCTGTGCCCTACCCGGGGAGATAAGCTCTGTGAGATGCCAGAAGCAGGGGTCACACAGTTCAGCAGGGTATTTGTTTCCTTGTTGTGAGACTGGTGCAAAGGGGTGGAGGGGCTGCCTGGCTGGGGGGCTGCCTGGTCCAACCCTAGTCCAAACGCTTCCCATCTTGCCATCCCTCTGCAAGGGGTCCTGGGAGGGCGGGGAATCAGAAAAGACACTCTCTAAGTTATTCTTGCTGACTGTTACCCCTGGGTAACCCAGGGAGTGAAACAAGACATGTCCCCACATGCTTTTCCTCTTGCTGCCCCACCGGGGAAGGCACTCCATGCCAAGACCTTAGCCTGCCTCTAAAGATGGGGGGTTCTCCTTCAAATAGCTAGTACAGAAACTGCCTGGCAACAGCGCCATTACTACAGTCTGTCTCTTCAGCTGAGAAGTGGGGGTGACACCAGAAGCCCCTCGGGAATTTGGCAGGCCAGCCAGTGAGTGAACAAAGGGGAATGCCTAGCCCAGGGTCAGCAGCCTAGAAGTGACCCTCCCCCCAACCCCCCCACCCCGGGAGACTCCTGGTGGCTGAGCTGAACACAGCCACCTCCTAGTGGACAAGAATGCGCCCGACCTGGAGTGACCGTTCAACCAGTGTGACCGCTCTGACAGGGTGGGGCACCTGGGGTACAGGGTGGACCTCGGCAGAGCGCAGGGGCTGCTGAAGGCATAGTGTGTCATGGACCAGGGCAAGGACAGGCCGGAGCCAAGGGAGTATCCTCCTGCCTAGGGACTCCTGTGGTTCCTTCAAGGCTGTGGGGAACATGGCAGCCTCCATGTGACAGGGGACCACTGAGGGACAGGGACAGAGGCAGCCCTCCCCACCAGGTGTGTGTCTGCTCTGCCCTAGCTGGAAGTCACCTTCAAAGGCCCAGTCCCGGCTACACAGGATACACCCTGTGTGCAGGCTCATACCTCCTATTCCCTCTCCCCTGCCTCCCACACCTGGCATGTGTCGGACCCACTGGGGTCTCTCAGAGCTGACCTAGAGAAGGAGTCAGGATGGACCCCGGAGAGCCCTCCCAGGGGAAGGAGGTGAATGCTGTCACACAGGCCAAGTCCCTCATTTCTAAACAGGGATGGCACGGGCCCCCAGAGGGAACACAGCTGTGCTGGGGACGGGGGCCAGCCTCATTCTGCCCACAGGACCTCCTACCCCGAATGCTGTGGCCCAAGAGATTCTCCCCTGTGCGTGCTCCTTCCTGATCCCACGGTCTCATTATGATCAACCTCCATCCCGAGTGGGGATCCTTACCGGAGGTTTGCCTTTGCAAGCACGGGCCCCCACTGCCAAGTCCATGGCATGCCTCAGTCTGGGCGGGTCAGTAGGCTATGGCTGATGGTCTGACCAGACTCACCCTCACCGCAGACTCCCTGGAGGCATGGGCACCCAAGGGCCAGCCCATCCCGGGAAAGAACTCTGTTCCCAGAGACGGTGACCCATCTGATGAAAGGTTTGATGATGTGCCAGAGGCCCTTGGTGAAGTTGGTGGGGTGCATGCACCACATCGAGGGCCTTCAGGTTCTTCTCAGACTTCCGGTCACACTCCTGTTGGTGCTCTGCAGCCAGTGCAGGGATGGCTTGTTCGGACTGTTGAGGCCATAGTGGAAGTACGTTCTTCACATACTGGTCCAGCGTGTCCTTCAGACACTCAAGCAGGCGCTTGAGCTTGTGGTTCAGCTCATGGGAAGGGGTCAAGTGGCGGCAGCGGAAGGTGATGACTCTCCATCCAAAGTGGCCGTTCCCTCCTTGACAGCCATGATTTCAACAGCCAGGTCCACGCATAGTGTGGGCATTAAGCTGGGATCGTGAGAGCTCCGGAGATCCCACAGAGTGGGCTGGAGTGAGTAGCCGGGGATCCAGTCGTAGGGATCTGGCATTGTGGATAGTTTTTATGTAGCTTATTTTGCTCCTGATTTCTGGAAGCTTGTAGGACTCTCCCTGTTCTCTAGCCCCCAGTAAACTGACGTCGTGTGATAAGATAACTTTGGATGCTTCTGTATTCATCCACTGTGCCAAAGCAGATTTTTTTTCAACTCTAAACTGTTTTCATCTGAAAAATGTCTTTAATTATTTTATTGTTGAATGTCTTCTTACTTTCCCCCTATTTTCTCCTCTAGAGCACCTATTATTTAGAGAGTGGGTCTTCTGGTCCAGTTCTTTAAATTGTTATTTTTCATCAGATAATTTGAACATTTACAAGAGATACCAAAATGTGGTAAAGAGGACCGATAATGAGCATACACTGTTGGAAAACGTACTGGGTCTTACTCAAGGCAGGGTAGCCACATTTTCAATTCATGAAAAACAGTATCTGCACAGTAAAGTGAGACTGAATAAAGTGAGGTCTGCTTCTACTGGCAGTGATTAAAAAAAAAAAATTGAAGTTTATTTCCAGTATTTATAGAAGTTTCTATTCCATGCTGCTTGCTGTACGAGCCCGGGGAGCCCTGGTGGTACAGTGGCTATGTGTTGGACTGCTAACCGTACAATGAGGTGGGCAGTTTGAAAACACTAGCTCCTCCATAGGGCAAGATTAGACTTTGTGCTCCTGTAAAGAACAAGTCACAGAAACTCATAGGGGCAGTTCTACCTTGTCCTATAGGGAAGGTTCCCTTTGTGGAGGCAGTAAGTTTGGTTTGGGCTTTTGTTTGGGGTGGTACAAAAGACGCCCGAGTGACCATATAATGTTGAGCTAGCACCACAAGGTCAGCCGTTTGAAACCATTAACCACTCCATGGGAGAAAGAGGAGGTTTTCCTCTCCCTGCAAGATTGATGGTCTTGGGAACCCACAGATGCAGCTCTCCTCTGTCCTACAGGGTCAGGGTCACTGTGAGTTGGAAACGACTCACAGTGAGTTTGGTGTTCTGTTTTCTGGAGGGCGGCACAAGCATTTTGTAATCTGATGCTACCTTAGGTGTGGCTGGTTTGAAAAGCCTGGGCTTCTGCAAAGATGACAGGCTGGGAACTGTTACTTTGCAGGAGTTTGGTTTTGCCTCCTCCCTTTTCGGGGTAGAATGGCTACTTTCTGCCATGGTTTCCTAGTCAAATTATTCCTAGCGGTGTCCATACTCTAGAGGAAAGGCATCAATGCTTCAACAGGGGGACCTTGCTAAGGAGAGTTGCCAGTTCCTAAAAGCTCCGAATGAGCAAGCCTCAAAAACCAATACCCCCAAACAGATGCTGCTGCCAGTCAGTTCCTAATCAAAGCAACGCTATAGGACAGAGTGGAATAATCCCTCTGGCTTCCCAAGACTGTAATCTTATGCAAGCAGATCGCCACATCTTTATGGTGTGGAGCAGCTGGTGAGTTCACACTGCCAACCTTGTGTTTGCTGCTGAGTGCTCAGCCATGCCAACAGCTGTAGCAGTGTCCCTTTAGTCTGCGTTTGGGGCTTGTATATTTCTTGGAATTTATGAGTATTTATTATGGAGAGCAGGCCTTACAGTCCTGCTTTTGGTCTCTCTGACTGACTCCATCTACTCCCCTTAAAGAATCTACACTTTTTGTGGCATCTGAAGGTGGAGCAGGATGTCAACCTCTGCTGCTCCACCCCATTTTCTTCATTTTTCAGCTAGGACTCCATTACCTTTTAATTCCCTTTTTATTCCCATGATCTTCTTGACGGCCCCTCATATTTATATGTTCACTGGATCAGATGTGTGAACAAAGGACACTTGCTCTCTTGTTTTCAGTCTGGGTGCATGTAGCTCTTTTTTGTGAGTAACTGACCGGAGTGGGACCTGGAGTGCAGTGCTGAATAGAGGTGGTGAGAGGGACATCCGTGTTTTGCTCCTAATATTGCTACAGGGAACATGTCTAGTCTGTCACTATTTTGTGTTACCTACTGATTTTCACATGTGCTGTATATCAGGTTGGGAAAGTTCTCTTCTTGGTTTATTGACTATTTTTATCATGAAAGGGTGTTGGATTTTGTTAAATGTTTCTTCTGCATCTATTGAGATGATTTTGTGATTTTCTTTTTCCTATTAAAAAGGTACTTTAAATTGATTGTGGCTGTTACATATTGAACTAACGTTACATCCCTGGGATAAAGCTCACTTGATCACATGATATATATATATATATATATATATATATATATATATATATATATATAATCCTTTTTACCTGATATTCAATCTTTCAGTCACTCTTTCAAAAATAAGAATTCTCTGAGGTCAATATTACCCTGAAATCCAAACCAGAGAGAGATATCACCAGAAAACTGCAGGCCAATATATTCCTGGTGAATACAGATACAAAGTTCCTAAAGAAATTGTAGCAAACCATATGAGTGGCATATGCTTAGTACTGTCATATTAGTGGGTCACTTTTGATTATTTTCCAACACAGTGGGTCATTTTTCCTTTTTTTCGCCTTTATTTCTGTTTCATTATTTTGTTTCAAACAGCCTAATTTGTTTTGGTAGTTGGGCTTGTTTACTGGTTTCGATTCCTCAGTATTTTGTTGCTGTTAACCGGATTTCCCTTTAGCACAGTCTTGTGACTGAGGAGGTTTTTCCCAGTAGTTGAGCAGCACTGAGATCAGACCAGAAGTGGGGTTTTGGTACATCCTTAACAAGTAACATTTTTATTGTTGTGTATCTGTTGACACAGATATACTATAAATACTAAGTACTTATACTTTTATAATTTTCCAGAAACCCTGGTGTTGTTGTGGATAGTGTTGGGCTGGTAATCATAGGGTCAGCAGTTTGCGACCACCAGTCACCCCTCGAGAGAAAAATGAGGCTCTCTGCTGCTGTAAAGCTCCACGGCACTGAAAACCCACAGGGACAGTTCCAACTCTGTTCTACCATGCACCAGGAGTCAGAACTGACTGGATGGTCGTGAGTGTTTGTGGCTCTGAGAGTTGTGTTGTTTCCCTGGAAACAACTCTGTTGCACTGCTTTCAACTCATCGCAACCCTCTCTACACAACAAACAGGATGACACGTAGCCCTGGCCTGGGCCCTCTTCACAATTGTCATGTGTAAGTCTCTTCTTGTAGTCACTGTCACTTCATCTCATGAGGGCCTCCTTTCTTACGGACCCTCTAAGTAAATGGCCCAAAACTGCTCGACCCTGTGGGTTTCCTGTACTGCTATCAGTTTTCCTCCTGCTGGGCCTTACACATCCGGTCTTGCAGACTTTGACCTCAGAGCAAGAGTGCAGTTCAGCCTTGTGAGGATGCTGTGGTGAGAAGTTCTGCATTTATGTATTTCTTTTCTGCTTTGCTTTCAGGGCTTCCCTTCATCCAGTGACTGCTTGGCCCCAGTGAAGGCAAGCTGATGACCCTCAACGCCTCAAAAGAAGGAGACATCGGTGGCGGTCCCGAGCTTGGAAGCCTGCCTTTCCCCCAAAGCACAGAGCCTGACTGTTGTTTGCAATGCTGAGGAAGCTGCTGTGGAGACTTTTTTCCCGTCCCACTAAGTACTTCTTCTTGGTTCTCCTTTTCTCCCTAATCACCTTTTCTGTCCTAAGAATTCATCAGAAGACCGAATTTGTCAGCCTCAGTCATTTGCAGCTGACTGATGAGAATCCTAGCGGCCATATTAACTGTACCAAAGTGCTGCAGGGTGACGCAGATGAGGTCCAAAAGACCAGGCTGGAAATGCTAACAGTCACCTTTAGAAAACGACCGCGGTTCACCACCATGGACTATATCAGTATGACCAGGGACTGTGCCTCTTTCATCAAGAGGCGCAAGTATCTGGTGGAGCCCCTGGGCAAAGAAGAGGCAGACTTTCCCATCGCGTATTCTATCGTGGTTCACCACAAGATTGAAATGTTTGACAGGCTCCTGAGGTCCATCTATGTGCCTCAGAATTTCTATTGCATTCATGTGGACAAAAAATCAGAGGAGTCCTTTTTAGCTGCTGTGTCAGGCATTGCGTCCTGTTTCAGTAACGTCTTTGTGGCCAGCAAGCTGGAAAACGTGGTGTATGCTTCCTGGAGCCGGGTCCAGGCAGACCTCAACTGCATGAAGGACCTGTACAGGATGAGTGCAGACTGGAAGTACTTGATCAACCTGTGCGGTATGGATTTCCCTATCAAAACCAACCTGGAAATTGTCCAGAAACTCAAGTCCTTAAGAGGGGAGAACAGCCTGGAGACGGAGCAGATGCCAGCCAATAAAGAAGAAAGGTGGAAGAAGCATTACGAAGTCGTGGACGGGAAGCTCCTCAAGACCGGGGCCGACAAAGCCCAACCTCCTCTCAAGACGCCCATTTTTTCAGGCAGCGCGTATTTTGTGGTGCGCAGGGACTATGTCGGCTACGTGCTGGAAAATGAAAACATTGACAAGTTTATGGAGTGGGCACGAGATACCTACAGCCCCGATGAGTATCTCTGGGCCACCATTCAGAGGATCTCCGATGTCCCTGGCGGGCTGCCCTCCAACCATAAGTACGACACGTCCGACATGCACGCGATCGCCAGGTTCGTCAAATGGCACTACTTCGAGGGCGATGTCTCCCAGGGTGCGCCCTACCCTCCCTGCAGTGGCGTCCACGTGCGCTCCGTGTGCGTCTTCGGAGCGGGCGACTTGAACTGGATGTTGCGCAAGCACCACTTGTTTGCCAACAAGTTCGATACGGACGTCGACTTCTTTGCTGTCCAGTGTTTGGATGAGCACCTGAGGCATAAAGCGTTAGAGGCCTTAGGACACTTCCGGGGTAGGTGATTACTGAAATGAAAGCGTGCACCTGGACCCTGCCCGAGAACTCTGCATCGCAAGAGCTCTCATAGGAAACTTTGGGAAGCAGAGAGCCGTGTTTGCGTCTGTGTGTCAGAGAATCTCCACGTGGTCATCAGAGGAGTTGTATAGCATTAAGCTTCCACTAGAGTTGAAGTGAGGGGTCGATGGGAGCCAAGGTTTTGATGGAGGGAAGGTGCAGTTTTTGCCTCCTTATCCACAGATCTCTGATGAGGTTAACTGGTTTCTGGAGGGAGGGAATGGGTGGTCATGATGAGGCAGGAGAGGGCAGTGCATGTGGAGAGACCTGTCAGGGAAAGGGGTGGCACCAAACAGCTTGCTCAGGGATTTTTAAAAAAAACATAAAACTCAGAAATGAAACTCAAGAAACATAAAACTCAAGAAAGGAAAAGAATCAATCTGTGCCAAAATTATTTCGATAATGTAATTTTCCTGGTTTTTAAGACATTTGTGGCAACAATAAATCACAAAGATGTAATTTATCTTGTAATGTTTGTAGAGATTGAAGTTTGATTTGACTCAGTTGTCCTTGCGAATCATTCACTTTCTGTTGTAATACTGTTGTGTGTAGAACATCATCTGTGTTAGTCCAGGTTGACTAGAGAAATAAATTCATAAATACCCATTGGTGTGTGAGAGAATTGTATATCAATGAGGAATTGTATATTAAGAAAGCATACCAGCCCAGTCCAGTTCAAGTCCGTAAGTCTGATATTGGCCCATATGTTTGATAACAATCTGTAAATTCTTCAGACTCATGGAGCCAATACAACAACATCAAGAGCAAGAAGGTCACAGGTCAGTGGGTGGAAAGTTTTATGGATCCAGTGGTGGTGGAAGCATCTCAGGACTGGCATGGGTCTCTGTGTGGCTCCTCTAGCCCCAGGGCTTTGGCTCCATCAGCATAGCATCATGTGGCTTGTCAGCAGGAAGATGAAGCAGAGAAAGTGTGTCTGGCCTCCAGTGAGGAAGTCAAGAGTTCCCAGAATCCTCAGGAGAAGGCCACACCCACATAGAGGCCTCATTGCCTATGACCTGATTGACAGGCTAGATTCCACTCCTCTGCAAGCTGACAGGAGATTATATAACTGCCTCTCAGGAATCTTAAAAAAAAAATCAGTTTACTATGAATTTTGGATTAATATGAATTTCTCATTTTGTTTACAAACAGTGCAGTTATGTGTACATAAAGGTAACTTTTGGTTTAGTAGAAGTACTGGTGGTACAATGGTTGAATGCTCATTGTGAACACAAAGCTTAGTAGTCTGAAGCCATCAGCTACTTAGCAGAAGTAAGGACTTTACTCTTGTAAAGATTATAGCTTTGAAAACCTTTGGGGAATGTCTACGGGGGCATTCTGAAATGGAATTACTTTGAATACCATAAAGGTTTAGGACTCTGAGTTAGTTGGTCCTATAAATAAATTATCAAGCTATTGAAAAGTTGTACTACCACCTCTTTATTATAGTTTCTATGAAGAGTTAAGAAAATGCTTCCTGGGGTTAGGGTTAGGGTAAAAAATAATAATAATAAAGAAAATGCTTCCTGATACACCTGTCTCTGCTCCTATCACCATGTCTACCCAAGTTCTGCTGTCAAACTGGATAACTTTAACAAGACCCTATATATTACTCTAATGTGAGGTATACCACCTACAGGTATGGAGAAGACAAGGATTAAATAGGCTGGGGAGAAGGAGCTGTCATATCTGGCCAATTTCTAATGACCATGGTTGTTGGTTGCACCAGTACTATTGGCACCTTATCCTAAAGAGTTGTGTAATCATCACCATAATTTTAGAACATTTTCTTCCCTCTTGTACTCATCGTTATTAGCTCTCCAGTGTTCCCTGCCACAACCCCAAGAAGCCATAATCCATTTATTGTCTACCTACATAAATTTGCCTATCGTGTATTTCATAGATAGGAAAACTACAAAAAATAACAACCATAACAAAGCAGAAAAACTTTGATAAAAAGGCAGAAAATATGTAAAATGAACTAATTTGAAATGGGTTCAAAGGGCAATCATATGAAAACTGTATCTGCAGTAATCCACTTTCCAAGGTACTCTGAATGACAGCAAGACTACTCACATCCCTGTTCTAAAATGACCCATGATTTTTAAAATGAACCCTGAGGGGTGCAATACTAAAGCTTTCATGGTAACTAAAAGGTTAGTGATTCAAACCCTCTAGCTACTAAGTAGGAGAAAGGTGTGCTGGTCTGCTTCATATAGAGAAGTCCTATAAGGCTGTTAGTGCAGTCAATGGCAACAGGTGTGGGGCTTACTTAAAACAAACAAACATAGAAGCAGTAGGTTCTATCTCCAGAAATGAAGGCTATTTATCACTGCTTGAGTTGAACCTTCCAGGGTCAAGGTTCCTTATGCCTCCACTGGTAAAGAACTAACCTCTCTCATTATTGCTTCTTGTCACCTAGACAGCTCTTCACCCATTGATTATAATTATCCTTTGTATCAAAGCCTATAAAGAAGAGGAGAATGGTGCATTTATTCTATATGACATCAAAGCATGCGAATTCCAATGGTAATGTAAGATTGAAACTGCCATGCTGTCACTAAATGTGGCTCTTCTAGCTGTAGTCTTTGTAACTTCAATGAAATACCTAGGTAAGACTATGCAAATGAGGTGTGTGTGACCCACCAAAAGGATTGGACAGCTTGGATATAAATAATGAGCATGGCACACTTATGGGGACTTGGAGATAGGGTATATATGGAACCCCAACCAAGAGACTGATCAGTTTTGCCTTTACCTAATTGAAAAAAAGGCCAATTCAAGAGAAGAGAAGGCACTCTCACAAGAAAGAAGAGCCAGCAGTGGAACACATTCTCTCGATCTGAAGTCCCAGTGCTGGGAACCTCCTAGACTTGGGAGACAGTGTAACACTGTGTAACACTGGAGATGATTCAAGAAACGTGTAGTGATGGTGGCAGAGATGTGGCGGCTGCAAAGGTGGCAGAAACAGGAGTAATGATGGCATGGCATGTTGGGCTTCCTGGCCGACAAAATGAGAAAGCTGAGAGAAGCCTTGTCTACAGCATGGCTGAGAATAGGCTGCTTTAATTAGCGAACACTATCCTGTGTCTTTTCCTGATTTTGAATTATAGCCTCTTTGCTAATAAGCCTCATAACTTTGAGTTATGTGAGTATGCTCTGTGAGGTCTGTGTGGCCACTGCAGAGCAGTAAAGGTGGTTGTGTGGGAGACACATCTGGTGTTATAATTGTTAAAATGTTTGGAAAATTGTATCCCTGACTTTTGAGTGTTGATCTTGTTCTCCCATGTGAGGTTAGACCAGGAGGTCTATGATGACATTTGGGAAAATGGGTGCTTTGATATTGATATTGATTTGATATGGGTGATTTGATATTGATAACACTTATAACATACATTTTCATCAAAAGACCCATGATTTGGAGTTGCTGTTATCTGTGTCATGTCTCAAGATCCATGAAGATTAAAAAATCTTGTTCTTTTGATTAACCGATACTCCACAGTCAAAGATCAAACAAAACATGAACTTATAGCATTCAGAGCACAGTCTGCCATAGAGTCAACTCTGACTCAGCAATCTTACATATGACAGATAAAATATTGCCCAGTTCTGTGTCATCCTTACAATTATCAGTATGTTTTAGTCCATCGTAGTGGCAATAGTACTAATTCTTCTTACCAAAGGTCTCCTTTACCTTCACTGACCTTTAGCTTCATCTCACGTGCATCTCTTCCAATGACCGAAGCAAATGAATTAATGCTCTATTTTAATCCAGAAGGTTTCACTAATTTTTAGACATAATCACCAAGCCTTTCCTCCTTGACTGTCATAAGAAGCGCCACTGAAACCTGTCCACATAGGTGACCCACCAGTATTTGAATAATTTTCAGCATTACGGCAACACACAAATCACCACATACGACTAATGGATGGACACATGATGGTTAACACTGAGCATTAGAATATTTAACAAAAATCAAAGCCATGTGTTTTATTTTGAAAACAGCAAAGCTTAGCGGTACCTGAGAATTTATAATACCAAATTCATCTGAGAAAAGTTTTTAACATCTAAGAATAGAAAACATGGTTTACTTGAGTTATATTGACCACAATGAATGAAAAGTTTATGCCATTTGTTAAGCCTTGTTTATTCTTGTAGGTATGCAAGCCCATGGGTTGCTGTTTCTTATGTTAGCATGAGTCATGTTAGACCAAGAGCCCAAGGTCCCTGAGTCATTTTTAACTCATTGTTGACTCTAGTGTTCGGCCAAGAGGAACCCACATTTTGCTTTGAAAACTCCAGAGTTGAATGTGATGATAGCATTAGATATTTAGTGCTCTCTTTATTGACTTCTAAACCAGGTTTTTCTCTGAAGACATGTCAAATGTTTCTGACAAGCTTTGCCATGCTCTTGCTCTCTTTTTAAAAATCATTTTATTAACACAATAATACATCCATTGTGTCAAACATTTGTACATATTTTGCCATCATCATTTTCAAAACTTTTCTTTACACTTGAGCTTTGGTTATCAGCTCATTGTTGCCTCCCCACCCCCTCCCTCCCTCCCTCATGAACCCTTGAAAAGTTATAAATTGTTATTATATTTTCATGTCTTACATTGACCGATGTCTCCCTTTACCCACTTTTCTGTTGTCTGTCCCCCTGGGAGGGATAATATGTAGACCATTGTGATTGGTTTCCCTTTCTCCTCCCATCTTCCCCTTAGCATACTGATATTGCTACTCTCACTATTGGTCCTGATGGGTTTACCTGTCCTGGACTCCATGTAGCTCTTAACTGTACTAGTATGTGTGCTCTGATCTAGTGGGATTTGTAAGGTAGAATTGGGGTCATGATAGTGGGGAGGAGGAAGCATTAAAGAACTGGAGGAAAGATGTATGTTTCATCATTGCTATACTGTACCCTGACTGGCTCATTTCTTCCTTTTGACCCTTGTGTAAGAGGATGTCCAATTGTCTACAGATGGGCTTTGGGTCTCTTCTCAGTACCCCTCTTCATTCACATTGATAGGGGTTTCTCCTCCTTATTTTTGATGCCTGATTCCTGATACCTTCGACACCTCATCCTCACATAGGCTGGTGTGCTTCTTCCATGGGGACTTCGTTGCTTTTTAGCTAGATGGCTGCTTGTGTATCTTCAAACCTTTAAGGTCCCAGATGCTATTTCTTTTTCTTTTTTTAAGGTGTGTTAGTCTGGGTAGATCAGAGAAACAAATCCATAGAAACGCTTATGTTTATAAAAAAAGAGGTTTATAGAAGGACCCAGTGGAAACTGAGCCTTCTAGAGTGACTAGCCCCAGGGCAGAAGATGCTAGTAGAGAGAGAGCGCTCCCCTGCCTGACTAGCAGTCTACCAACCCGCTCCTCACACCTAACAGCAAGCTTTGAGTCAGAGAGAGAGAGAGAGAGAGAGAGAGAGAGTGAGAGTGTCCAAGATCTTAAGTCCAATATTTAGCCCATATGTCTGATACCAGTCTATAAAGTCCTCTTCAGATTCATGGAACACACGCAATGAAGTCAAATATAGGATGATTACAGGTGAGTGGCTAAAAAGTCGTTGGATCCCGTGGCGTTGTAAACAGCTCAGCATTGGCAGGGCCCTCTCTTTGGCTTCTCAAGCATCTCAGCACTGGCAGGAGTCTCCACATGGCTTTACCAGCTTCAGAGGTCTGGTTCCATCAGAGTAGGTCCATGTGGTTTCTCCTCTAGGATGTCTCATAGGGAGTTAGCCTTGTGTTTTGTCAGCAGAGCATCTCCAAGGGAGTGAACTGAGAGAAACAGTGTCTCCTGCCTCCATGAAGGAAGTACTGGATTCTCCAGAATTCTCAGAAGAAGGCTGTGCCCACACAGAAATCTCATTAGATATCTACAGATTGACAGGCTAGACTCCACCCCTACACTCTTAATCCTCAAATTGACACCAGGTTAGGTGACTACCACATTAGGATTTTTTTCTCTTTTTTACTTAAATTCTTTTATTGGGGGCACCTACAGCTTTTAACAATCCATTGTGTCACAGACATTTGTACATATGTTGCCATCATCATTTTCAAAGCATTCTTTCTACTTGAGCCCTTGATATCAGCTCTTCATTTTTTTTCCTTCCTGCCCCACTCTCCCTGCCTCATGAACCCTTGATAAGTTATAGATTCTAATTTTTCATATCTTACATCATCCTCTGTCACCCTTCACTTACTTTTCTGTTATTCATTCCCTTGGGAGAGGGTTATAGATTGATCCTTATGATTGATTTCCACTTTCTCCCCCCACTTCCTCCTGATCCTCCTGGTATCTCTATTCTCTTTGTTGCTCCTGAGGGGTTTATCTATCCTATATTCCCTGTGTTTCAGGCTCTTATTTGTAGCAGTGTGCATGCTCTGGTCTAGTCCAATTTGTAAGGTAGAACTGAAGTCATTAAAGAACTAGAGGAAAGTTGTATGTTTCATCGTGGCTATACTCCACTCTGATTGTCTTGTATCTTCCTTGAGATCGTTGTATAAGAAGATTTCCAACTGTCTACAGATGGCTTTGGGTCTCCACTCCATATGCCCCTCCCCCCCTCCAATACACATTGATATGATTTTGTTCTGGATATTAGATGCCTGATACTTGATCCCATTGATAACCTCATGATCACACAGGCTGGTGTGCTTCTTCCATGTGGGCTTTGTTGCTTCTCAACTGGATGGCTGCTTGTTTATCTTCAAGCCTTTATTGCCCCATTTGCAATATCTTTTGATAGCTGGGCATCATCATCTTTAACATATTTGCATCCATTATATATTCATTGATTATGTCAGTGTCCATGTCAAGAAGCTGAATATCATGGAATGCCAGGTTATTAGAATAAAGTGTTCTTGCATTGAGAGAGTACTTGCGTAGAGGCTGACTGTTCATGTGCTGCTGTAATACCTAACTATATGTATATAGCTATTTGTCATTATATGTAAATGTATTTACCCATGTACATGCCTGCATGTTAAAATGACCAGCTTTTATGTGGGACACCACTGACCTGGGGGGTGAGGGGGGTTCTTGATTAAAAACTTGGTCTATGTGGAGTAACAAAAATGTTCATAGAATGCAAAAATAGTATTGTAATATATTTAATTTTAAAATGCCATGGGACGTGGTACAAATTGTTAAAAAGCGGGACGTCTGGTCACTTTACTGTATATAGAGCTCTATAGCTATCCTTTGCCTTCTAGTTCTTTCCTCTATTTTCCCTTTTCCCCATTATCATGTTCGGCATTCATTTGGGTTTCAGTATTTCCTCTCGGGTACAATGCCCTTCATCAAGCCTCACCAGGCATCATATCCCCTCCTCGCCATTGATTTTAGATCACTTGTTCCCTTGTCCCTTGGTTACTTGACACTCCCCTTCCTTTTTCCAGCCTCCCCCTCTCCTGTGTCCCAGGGGCCCCTCTCTCTGACTCCCCCGCCCCAGGAACAGTCCATTCTGTTGTTTTAACCTCTGGATTGTGTATCCCACCTGTCTTATTTAGATAAGCATGCAGGGACAGTAATAAGCACAAAAACAAGGCAGAGCAAAACAAAGGCAACAAAGCAAAAACACCAAAACAACAACAGCAACAACAGCAAATCAAAAGAAACGCCTACAAATAGCTCCAGTCTGTTTGTTGACTTTTAGGAGTGTTTTACAGTGAATCTGCTGGGATACCACACCATGGCCTCAATGACTACTTTTGGTATTCTCCAGGGACTTCATTGTTCTGCTACTCTTGTGGCTCTATTTCAAGCCCTTAATGTTTCACCCCCGTGTGATGGGATCAGATCAGGCACAGTTCCGGCACTGTGTCTGCAGTGTTGTGTCCTGCAGTGCTATGGGTCAGTGAGGGACATAGTCTCTCTTGGTGTGCCTGGCCCTATGGTTCTTATTCATTGACTCCTCTGAGCAGGAATATCATCCTCAGAGCTTGGTGGGCCAGGATGTGTTCCACTCTCTCTCCTTCCCTCTCCATTTACCCTTGTGTGCTCTGAGGAGACGCACCCCTTTCCCTGAGCTGTAACTTCAGTGCTGTCCGTTAAAGTGAATTCTTTAGGTGTGGGGGTCCACATAGTTTGGATTGGGGCCAGCCCACAGACCTCTATTGATTGCCTGCTTCGTGCAGGTATGTTGCATTCACATGTTGGCACACTGGGTTGAAATCTGGTCTCTTACCCCCTCTCTCATGGAGAAATTAACACCTCCCTCCCCTTGGGTGGATCAGTGCCCTGTTCCACCCCTATCCATGTCTTTCCTTTATCTCTTTTTTTCCTTTTCTTTCCTTTCCCCTCCTTTTCAGTTGGCTGCAATATGTTTCACTGGATTGGGTCTGGCCCCTGCCGTAGTACCTGGATCACCTCAGGAATGTATGTGTACAGTATCCATGTTCTCGCAACAGACTAGTATTACCTATAAAGTAGGACGTTTTCTTTTACTCTAAAATCAGAGACAGGTGGTGACAGGCAGATATATGTGTACATTATATAGAACTCTTCATTTTTTATTTGGAAAATTTTCCAGTCTCCAGATACAGTAAAAACACCCATGTTCTACCTACACAAAGTTAAAAGTTGTTACTCTTCCTTATTTGCTGAACATTTTTTATTTTATTTTAAGTTTAGCAATATTGGAAATTAGTTTTAAAAATACCTAAGGATAGTATTTATCACAACTCTCATTTTATTATAGTATGACTGTGTCATATTCACATTTCATTTACATTTAAATTGTGAGTCTTTGAGGGCACTTTATTCCATCACTTTAAAGCCATTGCCATCGAGTGGGTTTCAGCTCAGCAACACTGTAGGACACAGAGGGTGTTCAGGACCTTATGGAAGCAGGTGGTCTGGGGCAGTGGGGGCTCATGGAAGAGCTGGTACTTTTGAACTTCCAGCCTTATTTTCAGTGTAACTGACTTCACCACCAGGGCTCCTTTACCAAAGGTGTGCGACGGGGACGTTTGAGTCCATTCCCCATGGACACACTCCCCCATGCTACTATACACAATGATACCTCACCTTTCCAGTATGGTACTTGTTGAAATATGTCTGA
Source organism: Nesogale talazaci (assembly GCA_004026705.1). NCBI lineage: Eukaryota > Metazoa > Chordata > Mammalia > Afrosoricida > Tenrecidae > Nesogale > Nesogale talazaci. The sequence continues at coordinate 64,060 of PVJH01002147.1, forward strand.
ACACCGCCCTTTAGTCATGCTTGTTGTACAGACTCTGTAGGGCAGTGTTTGCCAAAGTAAGTGTACCACCTCCAGGAGAGGAGACTCTCGGGCACTCCATTGGAGAACAGTCTGCAAAAGCTGATCCCTAAACTTTATTCTGGACTACAGGCTATAGTTCAAAAGTTTTTCATTGCTAGGGAGGCAAGGAGTAATTTTTTTTCTTGCCCGAAAGGGGGTTGGTCGGCTAAGGAAGTGTGGGACTTTACGTTAAGGATTTGTTGAATGGAACTAAAAGTATTTATTTCTCAGAATAACTAAAAACTAATCAAGGTCATGCCACTGGGACAAACGGTTTGAGAAATCAGCTCCAAAATGAAGCTAGTAACACGAGGTGAACCAAAACACATGTTACATATGAAGGGGCTTCATAAAGTTCCTGGAAAGTGAAATTTAAAGATAATGGAATTTGTTCAGGAGTGATTCAAAGTCCCATTGTACAAGTTCCATCAGAACACTGAAAAAATATATATATCCTTTAGGATATTTTATAGGAAATTATCAGAAGTCAAACATATAAATTCATAAAGGATAAAATTATAAAAGAATGGTAATGAAGTACCTCAAGGTTAATATATTGCTTAGTAAAAGACAAAAGTTAGCAAAAATGGTACTCCATTTTGCAGACAATTACCCAGCCATTCCTCAGACTACAGTCAAAGCAGGTCTTGAAATGGGGAGTTTGATTATCTCATAGTGTAGACGTGTTAGTGATTTGAGTGCAACTCACTTAAATGAAATATCAGTAAATTTATTTGTGTGTTGGTAGATAGGTAGCCATGTTTTAGTTTATTTTATCTGAAGGTTCAGTTGAACTGGACTATTTCAGTTGCTTAAAAAATTTTCATGTCAAATATAAAGTGAATTCAGTATTGTTTAAGAGTACAAATATAGTTTACTCTTACGAATGTTGCATTATTTTTAGAAGGCATCAAGTCAAGTCTTATCAACTCCAACTCAGTGGCCCTGTGCAACAATGGAATACTGGCAGCTCCTGTGCCATCCTCACAATGCAATTATATATATATATATATACACACACATATATATACATACACATATACATATACACATTTTAAAGTTTGATTTCATTGTGGCAATCTATCCACTTTTTATTTCTCCTATACTTTATAATGTAAGGGAGTCCTGGTGGTGTAGTAGTTAAAGTGTTGGGCTGTGATTCTCATGGCCAGGTATTTGAAACCAGCAGCAACTCCAAGGGGCAAAGACCAGGATTTCTTCTCCCATGAACAGATGCAATCGTGGAAACCCTTGGGGGTGGGTTGGGGGTTGCTATGAGTCAGCATTGGCAATGAGTGAGTGAGGACACGACTAAATATGATCAGTCCTCTGGGGACAGGCTCCGCCTGATAACAAGACCAAAGCATGTGAGACAAAGCCTCACCTTCCTGACATGCATGGAGCAGTCTGACTTCCAAGACATCATCCTTATTATCAGTACCTCAGAACCCAGTGCCTTATCACCTTGTCAGGAATGTTTCCCCTCATTTTCTACAGAGGTAAATTGTACATATTTAACTTTTGATATTTATAACCTTACAGATTAAATTGATTAGTTGATATAGTATGAAACAAGCCCCACAGAAGACTATTCTCAAGGTATTCTTAGATTCCATTCCATCTGAATGGAAAAGGGTCTAACAAGGTAGAAAAGGAAATACAGAAATCTGTGAGAACCCAGAACCTGCATGAAAGCTTAAGCATGAGAGAAGTTCCTGCTGCCAGATCAGAAGTGAGGGAAGTAAGGTGAAGGAAACTGGGAGGGGGAGTCCTGAATTTAGAACTAGGCTACTAGGGTCTGTCCTGAACCCCTCATTTTGTTCACTCACAAACCAAGAACGCACTAAATCACTCTAGGTGAGGCGTTGGGCTTGTGGGCGCTCTGCCCTAGTTTCACCATGTGTGGTGATTTCCCCAGGCTGAACCCTAAGGGGGCCATAATCCAGACACAAGGAGAACCGCTGCAACCTAGTCACAGAATCCCACATCAGAGCTCCCTGTTCTATTAGCTGTCTTGAACTTAGAACCTGGGAAGCGGGAAGTCATAATTTGGAATTTAAAAAAAGCAGGAATTTACTGAGTAAGGGCGTGGTGTGGCAGAAAACGAGTAGATAGTTATAGTTCGGGCGCGAACAATAACAGTTCAAGTTGGCTGAGAAGTAAACAGCCTTCCTGATAAACTGGATCTCCCTGTCTGGGGGCCACCATGACAACCCCTAAATCAAATCATGGGACCTCTTAAGTCCAAAAGAATATATTTTGGGGGTTAAAACACAGCGCATCTCAGGCTCATTGGTCAATCCCCAAGGAGGTATGTAGATTGAGACTCTAAACACACATTTTGTATAAGAAGGGAGCCCAGGCTATAGGGCCTGGAGGCTCTCAACATACCAAGCCCCTGCTCCTAAATGAGCAGAGTCAGGGAGCCAATTATCTCTCATTCTATTTTAGCTGGCCTGGGGTGTGGGAAAAACACCTCTGAGATACTAGTGCATAAGCAGTCTAGATAGATATATAAATCCAAATCCCCAATCGGTGAGTCTACACACAGCTAGGGAAGCCCTTCCTGTCCTGGGTCCCTCCACAGGGCTAAGAGAATATCCTGCTCCCCGACCCCTACCCCTGCTGTAGCGCTACATAAAACTTGAGACAGGCATACCAGTGAACCCCAGTGTTCAATACCTCCGGGAACTGATGCCTGCTGCTGCTGTGACCTTTCCATTGAGGGTAATTCCATCCGGCATCTGCGGGACCCTACAACAAGTGAACACACCACCCTGCTACCTTGAAGGAGAGTTGAAACTCCTCCAGCTACACAGGCGGTCAAGCCTTACTTGCCACTCTCTTTCTTCTTTCTTTACTCTCTCACCCTGCTATCTTTCCTCCTGTAGTTGGTCTCAAGGGGCACAGTGTTGTTGTTGTTTTCCCTTTTTCTTCTTCTCTCCCACTCTATGCTATGATACACCACTGCTGGACTCCAGGCCACTACTCTCCACCTAGGGCAACCCAACCCAAACAGCAGGGGGAATTCTAGATTTCCCTCTGTGGGAGGGTTGCATACCACAAAAGACAGCCGTGACAGCCCTTTATAGAGCTCTGTGCTGCTGAGGAAACCTCTGTCGGGTCTCTAAGGTGATCTTGCCAACCAGGGCAACTCTGCTCAGTACCACTGGGTCCCTGCACTAAAAGAACACACCCACCTGCCATCTTGGGGGAGGGCTCAACAGCTCTGAGCTCACATTCAGGCAAGCAAGCATCAGCTATCTCTTTATTCTTAATTTTTCCTTCCCTCTTCTCTCTTTACCATCCCAGGCAATCTTAGTACACGCAGTTGTATTTTTCCTCCTCTTTCTCTTTCTACCCTTTTCTTTCTTCTCTCTCTTTGTTCTCTTCTCCTCTCTTTCTGCTTTTCTGTTTCCCTTCTCTCCCCCACTTTTCCTCCACACATTACGGCTGGTTTCCAGCCTCCTATCCTTTGCATAGGGCAACTCTGCCCACCCAGTGGGGAAAGCTATAGCCTGGCCCCTGTGGCAGAACTGCACCCAGCATGAAGCAGTGCTACACACAGCACAAGGCTCAGCTATTCACTTTTTCCTCTTCTTTGCACTCCCCCCACCCTTTATCTTATTCTGCTTTCAATCTTTTTTTCTTTTCTCCTCTTCTAACCCTTCTCTCTGTCCTACTACAGTCTCAGCAGACTCAGTTTTCCTTCTTTTGCAGTTTCCTTTTTTTGATGATTTTATTTTTGTTGAGTCTTAGCACTTTTTGTGTGTGATTGGGTGTTATTGTGCTTTGCAGTTTTGCCCCTGTCTTTGTTTCCCTCTTTCTCTTTTTCTTCTCCTCTCCCTATCTTTCCTTTCACAAGTCATTATCATTCTCCAGGCCACTCCCCTCCACCCAGGGTACCTCCGAAGGCCCAGTTGGGGGACCTCCCACCTGCATTTGCTGGCTGTACACATAGCTGGGGAAAATCATGCCAGCCCTCCTCCATACTCCAAGTGGCTGGGAGTTCTCTCCTTCAGAAAGCTGGGAGAAATCCACCTTAAACTCCAAGACCCCCAAAACGACTGGGGGAACTCAGTGGGAGTTCCCACTACCAGTGGTTCTCCATGCTGCCACAAGAACGTCCCCTCAGCTGCCATGGCAATCTCTCTGCTAGAGTAATTATTTCTTCCAACTACAGTTGGCTAGGAGGATATACCCACACGCTCTCCTGAAAACACCATGCAAAGTACTCCAAGCACTGTGAGACAAATCACTACAGCTCACTTAGAGATCAGACAGTGAAACTCCGACAGGCCCACAACAACCCAACCAGCATCCCATGAAAGGACTATCTAACTTACATTCCACATAATCAAATATTGGTCGGCTGGTAAGAGTGTAAGAGTGTAAGGGTAAGAGTGAAACCACAGGAAGATAACAGCAGATGCCTGACCCCAAGTACTGTTAGATAGATTTTAGATAAAGTGATAAAATTTTAACATTGGTAAAGTGGGACACCATTGACGGGGATTGGTGGATGGGTGGTAGAGGGGGTATGTTCCCTTCCCATTCTCCACTCATTCCCTAGCTTGCCATGCATTCTTTCCAAAAACCGTGACTTTTTTAAAACGCCGCAGGACATGGGGAAAAATTGTTTGAAATTGGGACTGTTCCACCAAAAGCGGAACATCTGGTCACTTTAATTTTAGAAGCATTTATGCAAGTCCTCCGAGAGACAGCCTAGTGCTCGTCGACTTTGGAAGATAGCTTCAGGCTACTCTAAAATATCACATGAACAGCAACCAGCCCTGGGGGCCCCAAATAAATAGCAGGAGAAACAGAAGACAATGGAAGTAGTCATCAACCTAGCGACGTGCATAGAAGGAACAGCTACTGACAAGGCAGAGAAAGAGATTCCCTGAATGCTGTTTGGAGTCATACAGGATGGGAGGGAAGCAATGCAAAAAAAGATGAAATGATAAAGACAACACCCCAAAGGGAAATGCAAGACTTAAAGGATTAAATTTAAAAAGTCGAGTGGCAAACTGACAGACTTTTCCAGCGGACTTGAGGATGCAAAACATTGCCTTAGTGACCTAGAGGATAACCAAGCAGACCTCAACAAACAGAAAGCAGTCTAACAAGACAATCATGTCTGATGTTATGAAGAGGAACAATATTAGAATAATTGGACTACTGGAACAAGATACAACAAAGAAGTCAACAGTGAAAATAATGAGAATCCATAGAGGAAAACTTCCCCGGCCTAATAAGTGGAAAATAGGCAATCATTCGGGTGGCTGAAAGAACACCAGTCAGCCTGAATCCCAAGAAGAAGTCACCAAGACACATTATAGTTAAATTATCTAACTATGAGGAAAAGTAGAAGATCATAAGAACAACTAGGGAAAAACAGTCATGTATAAAGGTAACTCAAGAAGAATATTTTCAAACTTACCAGCAGACACAATGAAGAAGAGGAGGGAATAGAATAACGTATTCCAAAAATTGAAGGAAAACAACACAAACCCAAGAATACTATACCTAGCCAAATTATCTATTAAGATAGATGAAGAAGTAAGAGTCTAGCCAGACAAGAAAAAACTCAAAGAATACACATAAAGAAACCCAGCCCTACAAAAGATCCTTCCTGATTCTGTATGGACAGAAGATCAACAATCATCGTGTGCAAATAAGAGACCATCACATAGAACAACTTCACCCATAGGGTGACAAAAAGAAAACAGCCCCCAAGATAGCACTGGATCAATATCAAAAAGAAGGCAAAAAAAAAAAAAGAACCACACACACAAGCAACACAAGCGGATAAGAAAACTAGGTAGGAAAACACCCAGCACAAAAGGTACAAGATGACATCATAGAGCCCACAGATGTATGTAATAACACTGAATATCAAGGACCTGAACTGAGGTATTAAAAAATAGAGGCTAACAGACTGGCTCAGGAAACATGACCCATAGATCTGTTGCCTACATTAGACACATCTTAAGCTTGCAGAAAATTACAGGTTGAGAATTAAAGGCTGGAGAAAAATATACCAAGCAAATGCCAATGAAAAAAAAAAGCAGGGGTGGAAATCTTAATGTCAGACAAAGTTGCCTCGAATTACAGGCCATAGCAAGAGAAAAGGAGGTGTACTTTATAGTGCTCAAGGGAACAGTAGATCAAGAATGAGTAAGCATAACAAATATATACCCACCCAGTAAGAGACCCGCAAAATTTGTAAATCAAACACTCCAAAAGATTAAAAAAGAAATCACATGCTCAGTAATTATAGTTGATGACTTTAATATACCACTCTCTGAAAAAGACAGATCACTGAGAAATATACTCAGCAAGGAAGCTATCGATCTAAACAGTACAATTGGATGACTTCACTTGATAGATATTTTCAGAGCTTTCCACCCAAATGAGAAAAATTCACCTTCTTTTCATGCCCATATGACACATATTCAAAGATAGACTACATGCTGGGACACAAGTTGAAGTTGAGTAAATTCAAGCACAAAGGGATTATACAGACATCTTTATCTGATGACTGTGCCATAAGGCTGGAAATCAACAGAAGGACGGTAAAGAAAAACAAGGGCCAACAAATGGAGGATGAATTTTTTTCTGCTGCAAAAGGATTGGTTATTGATACAGATTGGAGATGAAATCAGAAAGTTTCTAGAAACCAGGAGAATGGAAACACAACATACCAAATCCTTTGGAACATAGTAAGTGCATTTATCAGAGGAAGGCTGATAGCAATAAATGCACAAAGAAGACAGACTTGTGGATGATATGCTGGCACAAAACTTACACCAATTAGAGCAGAGTCAAGAGAACAGTCCTACTAATTAAAAAAGGATAGAAATAATAAAAATCAGAACTGAGATACAGGAGAAGGAAAATAAGAAAACTATGGAAAAATTAATTCTGCTAAAAGTTGGTTCTTTGAAAGAATTAGAATTGATAGACTGCTGGCAAACCTAACTAAAGAAAGGAGGGAACAAATGTTAAATGCAAGGAAGAGGAATGGAACCGGAGGCATCACAATGGACCCCAATGAAACCAAAAGGATAATTGCACAGCACTATGAAGGCCTGTACTCTAAAAAATTCAAAAGACTAAAAAGAGGACCAGACAAGGATTCCCCTTGTCCCCACTCCTAATTAACATCTTACTGAAGGTCCTAGCTAATGATACAAGATAAAGAAAAGACATCAAAGGAATCCATCTGGGGAAGGAAGAGATGAAATTATCATTATTCACAGAGGATATGATTCTATACATAGGAAATCCTTTAAATTCCACTAATGGAGCATTGGAAGCAATAGAGGAATATGGCAGAGTGGCAGACACAAGATTAACCGACAGAAGTCTATCAATCTTCTATACACACCAGACAAAATCACAGAAGAGGCAATTAGAAAGGTAGTACCCTTTACATTAGCCAAGCACAAAGTAAAATACCTAGGGATATACCTGACTAAAAAAACAAAAGATTTGTGTGAGGAAAATTATAGAACACTATTACAAGAGAGACCTCAAGAAATGGAAGAATGTGCCATGCTCCTGGATTGGAAGTTAGTTCTACCCAAGGCACTATATAAGTTCAATGCTATCCTGATTCAAATGCCATCATCCTTCTTCAAAGAATTGGACAAGCTGATTACCAACTTCATATGGAGAGGGAGAAGTTCAGAATTAGCAGAGAGCTCCTCAAGAAGAAGGATAAAGTGGGAGGACTTACTCTACCTGACTTTAGTCTGTAGTATATGGCCACAGTAGTCAAAACAATGTGGTACTGGTATAACAACAAATATTCAGACAAGGGAAAAGAGCTGATGTCCCAGAAATAAAAACATCAGCATGTAGGCAACTGATTTTTGATAAGGACCCCAAAAGTGTCAAATGGAAAGCAGATGCCCTCCTCAATAAATGGTGCTTGGAAAAATGGATATCTATCTGCAGAAAAATTAAGCACTTGCTTCACTCTATGTACAAGAATAAACTCAAGGTTGATCACAGACCTTGAAGTAAAACCCCGAACAGTTAGGGCCATTAGTGAGGGAATTGGGACAAACCTTAAACACTTGGCACAGGAAATATACTATCAGTACCAGGGAAAGATACAAATACAGAGAAATCACAAATTGACAAGTGGGATATACTGAAGATAAATCACCTGTGTACATAGAAAGAATTTACCAAGAGAGCAATAAGAGAGACCACCAACTAGAGAAACATCTTTAGCAATGACACAGCAGACCAAGGCCTTATTTATAAAATCTACAATACTTCGCAAGCTTACAGTCAGAGGAAAAACTAACTGCCCACTGAGGAGGTGGACAAAAGACCTGAACTGAAGTTTCACAAGGGAAAAAATCTGAATGTGTAATAAACATACGAGAAAATGTTTGTGGTGATTAGTCATAAGAGAAATGCAAATTAAAACAACAATGAGATACCACCTAACACCCTCAAAGATAGGCCAATTCAAAAAATCAGGAAACAAGGAGTGTTGGAGATGCTGTGGTAGGATAGGAACTCTTGTCCACTGCTGGTGGATCTGTAGGTAGGTACAGTCAATATGGAAATCAATTTGGCAATATCTAAAACAGCAATACCCTATTGGGTGATCCCCTACCTAGAAGAGGCAAGAAACGAACCACGGCCAGACACCACAGTTCACAATTGCAAGGAGTTGAAAACAACTCAAATTTCCATCAACTGATGAACAGATTAAAAAGCTGTGGTACATACATACAATGTAATACTACACATCACTGAAAAACAGTGATGACCGTATGAGGCATATCACCACATGGGAAGAACTGGACGTATGAGGCATATCAACACATGGGAAGAAATGGAGGAAATCATGCTAAGTGAAGTAAGCCAAATGCAAAAGGAGAAGTATAACATGGATCCACTGAGAGAAGCTCTAAGAAAATGTAAAAGGGACTTTGGGAAAAGGCTACTGTATATAAAAATTAATGGGGTGGCATCCAGGTAATATGGCAGGGGCCAGACCAAGTCCAGGGCTACCTATGGTAGCCAAGTGAAAAGGAGAGGGAGGGGGGAAGATAGCAATATGTTGCGGGGGAACAGGGCACTAACCCACTCAAGGGGAGGGTATTGCTTTTATCTCCACAGGGAAAGAGGGACTCGACTTAAACCCAGCATTCCAGGATGTGAATGTAGCATGACGGCATGGAACAGAAAGCCATTGGAGGGGTGTGAGAGCCTGGCCCTAATCCCAACCATGTGGACAGATGTCTTCCCCTTAACCCCCAAAGAATTTAAAGACAGCACTGAAGCTTGGGGGAGAGGGCCATATCTGACCAGAGCACGTGGGAGCAAATGAAGGGGGGGAAAGAGAGGTGGAGTACATCTTGGCCCACTGAGCCTTGAGAACAATCTCCCTGCTCAGAATAGTCAACACACACAGAGGACCAGATGGTCAGCTCCACTACGAGGCATGACATCCCTTGCTGACCCAAGGTCCTATGTGGAACAACACTGGAGACAGAGTGTCGGCATTGCAGACGGTCTGACCACGCCACACAGAGGAAACACTAAGGGCATGGGGCAGAGCAGCCAGGGTATCAGAGCATGGAGTTTTTGAGGGAGTGCCAAGGATAGACTTGGGGGCCAGGGCATGGACCCTCCTTGGATTTGACTGGAGGTCACTCCTGGAGGTCAACAAATAGCCCTTGACCTAGGTACAAGTTTTGCTTTATTATTATTTAAAATTTTTATTTATATATATTTTCTTGACTTTTTTTTTCTAGTAGTCATCATTTCATTTTCTTTTGTCGCTTCATCTTGCTATGTCTTGTTACTTTTTCTTTTTAAAGAAATCATTTTGTTGGGGGCTCAGCCAACTCTTATCACGATGAACACATACATCGATTGTATGCAGCTCACATTTGCACAATTGTTGCCATCACCATTCTTGAAACATCCTCCTACCACGTAGGCCCCTGGTATCAGCTCCCCATACTTTCCCTCTCTCCCCACTCCCACTCACCCCTGAACCCTTAATAATTTACAAGTTATCATTATTTTGCTATATCATATACTGTCTGCTGTGTCCCTTCACCCACTTCCCTGTTGTCTGTTCCCCAGGGAGAAGTTTATACATGGATCCCTTAATTGATTCCCCCTTTATACTCCACCTTCTCTCTACCTTCCTAGTATCACCACTCTTATCACTGATCATCTGTCCTGAATCCTCCATGTTTCTGGCTCCTGTTCATACCAGTGTACATCCTCTGGTCTAGCTGGATTTGTAAAGTCGAATTGGAATAATGATAGTGGGTGTCAGGAAGCATTTAAGAACTAGAGGAAAGTTACATATTTCATTGTTGCTACACTGTACCTTGGCTGGCTCATCTCCTCCCTGCGACTGCTCTGTTAGGGGATGCCACTTCATCTATTGATGAGCTTTGGGTCCCCAATCTGTACCTCCCTCATTTATAATGGTATAATATTTAGTTCTTTGATGCCTGATACCTTCAACACCTCATGGTCACACAGGCTGGTGTGCTTCTTCCATGTGGACTTTGTTGCTTCTGAGCTAGATGGCTCCTTGTTTACTTTCAAGCCGTTAAGACCCCAGATGCGACATCTTTTGATAGCCAGGCACCATCAGCAATCTTCACCACATTTGTTTATGTACACATTTGTCTTCATTGATCATGTTGGGAAGGTGAGCATCATGAAATTCTAATTTAGTAGAACAAAGTATTCTTGCATTGAGGAAGTACTTGAGTGAAGGTCCAATGCCCATGTACTGTCTTAATAGTAATCCTACAACTATATGCATGTAGATCTATTTCCTCATCATCATATATAAATATGGAGGTGCTATGCTCTCTTCCAACCCCTTCATTTGCTCCTGTATGCTGTGATCAGACATGTGCCTCTCGCTGAGATGTAGCTTCAGTGCTGTCTTCTGAAGTAAATTCTTCTGGGGGGATGGGAGGCTGTCCACGTAGTTGGGCTTGGGGCTGGCCCTCAGACCTCTCTACGGGTTCTCTGCTTCATGCTAGTATGTTGCATTCACATCTTGAAGCACTGAGTTGAAGTCTGGTCCTCTTGTACTTTCTTTTTAAATAATGTTTTTGTGAATTAGGTGGAGGTTTATATTTTAGATAATCAATTTTGTTATTACACAATTTAAGCTACTTATCGAATCCTTAACTATCTTGATCTACAACCCCCCACACTTTTGATATCTCTTCTTTCTGTGGCATATGATCTTGTCTACTCACTAACCTATTGCATCCTCTTCTCCCCTATGCCCTCCTCTTCTTGGTAACCATTAAAATCAATTTCCTTTTATCTGAAAATATTGATTTTTTTTCCCCTTCATCACAGTGGTCTCATACAAGGTCTGCCATTTCGTGAAGGAAAAATTGACTAATTTCATGCAGCATAATGTGCTCCCAGTCCACCCATGCCATGAAATTCTTTGTTTTCATCATTGCTTTCTAGCCATGCGAGTTTTCCCTTGTGTGTAGGTGCCAGCCTTTCTTTCTCTATTCTTCTATTAATGTTCACTTAGGTTGTTTCTAGCTTCTTGTTATCGTGAACAGTGTTGTGAGCATGGGTGAGCATTTGCCTGTTCATGTGATGGCTCTTACTTCTGTAGATTTGTATGGAACTTCTAGAAGCACTTTCTGTAATGGGTAACATGATGGAAAGCAGAGGTTTCATCCATCTTCAGGTGTTTCAGGGCTCACATTATATCATACTGTTTGGACATAATTATGTGCCCAAAGTCATCTTTGTTATTCTAGTTGACATTGTGACTTCACTCAACAGCCTTTTCTCGGTCCTTAGGAGGGTACTCCAGTAAAAAAGAGTTCAATGATAAATTATAGGCCTTGTTAGCGAGAGGGACTGATGCCTGTCTTTGCTGCCAAACTCGCTTGGTGGCTTACCAGGGTCCCCATGTCCAGCCTTTCATGGCTCTAGGCAGTATGTGACAGCTAACGGTGCAGACTTGGGCTGCATCTAACAGCTCCTAGACCATGTTTGATGGCCTTTTGGCAGGCTGTAATCAGTAGTGCTCTGTGTTTCTAAATAGCTTCGTGTGTATGTAATACAGAGAAGGCATACACTTGCCTTTTTTTTTTTTTTTAAGAAGTTAGGCTTCTGTAAGGGCCATGAGTTAAGCTTTGGGGGAAGATGTTTCAGGAGGAATAAGACAACATCCTTCAAACTCCCAATCGGTATTACCAATGTAAACTCTGTTTTTCTATATTCTTGGCCTATGAAGTTGCCACTACTATTGGTGAACATCACTGCATTAGGATCATTTAGAGATTAGTTTACTAAGTCTGACCTGCCGAAACACACTTCTTTCATGACATAGACACAGATGTGGGATTGTGGATAGGCCTCCTTCCATTATGGAAAAGAAAATTACTGCTTGTAGCCTAATGTTTTGGGCCATCTACAAGAATGGCTTGGTAGTTTTCCATCCATTTTGCATCTTGCCAGTACCCACCTTTTTGTTCAAGGAACTGTAACCTGCAGTTCAGAGTTTAGATATGTAAGTGACAGGCTTGAATACACCAAGTCTGGGTAGAATCCCTATGCCATACCATTTCCCCATTCCTGCAGCAAAGTCAGTCAGTATCTTACCTCTCCTGTGACCCTAGGTCTTCCTTTTAGAACTCAAGTTCAATCTTGGTTGCTAATTCCTCCCCCTCTGAGGGTCTTGTAAAGGGGCCTAACAATCAACCCAAAGTAGGTGCTTAAACTTGGCAGAACTTCAAACTCAAGCACTCATTGCCACGGGGTCAATTCCATTTCATAGCTACCATATAGGGATGGGTAGGGAAACTCCTGTGAGTTTCCAGATTGTAATCCTTTATGGAAGTAAAAAGTATTGGTGGTTTTGAACTGTTGACCTGATCGTTAAAGACCAACTCATTTGAAATCAGAATGGCCAATAAATATATGAGAAAATTTCCCCTATCATTAGCCATAAGAGAAATGCAAATTAAAACAACAATAAGATATCACCTAACACCCTAAAGGATAGCCCAATTCAAAAAATTTGAAAGCAACAAGTGTTGGAGAGGCTATGGGGAAATATGGACTCTTATCCACTGCTGGTGGATCTGCAGGTATGCACAGCCACTATGGAAATCAATTTGGAGATATCTAAAACAGATGGAAATTGAACTACCATATGATCCAATAATTCCCCTACAGGCCATATACCCAGAAGAGGCAAATAAGAATCCATGACAAGGCATCTGTGCCCCAATGTTCATCGCAGCACAGTTTACAATCGCAAGAAGTTGGAAGCAGTCCAAATTTCCATCAACTGGTGAATGGATTAAAAAGCTATTGTACATCCATACAATGGAGTACTATGCATCACTGAAAAGTAGTGATGAACGCATGAAGCACATCACCGCATGGGAAGAACTGGAGGGAATTATGCTAAGCAAAGTTAACTAAGCATAAAAGGACATGTACAATATGAGTCCATTGAGGTAAGCTTGATAATAATTTTTTAAAAAATGCAAAAGTGGTATTGGGAAAAATCTGCAGTATACAGAAAATCCTGGGAGAAGGCCCAGGTAATACTGCTGGGACCATACCAAATTCAGGACTGCATATAGTAGTCAACTAGGGTGGGACGCTGGGTTATGGGAGGTGAGATGCTGTTAAGTAGAGAGGAAATGGGGTACTAACCCACTCAAGGGGAGTGTATTTTTTATATCTCCACAGGAAAACAGGAATCAAACTTATAGAAGGTGTTCTCGGAAGTGAATATAGCATGAAGCAATGGAGCTGAGAACCAGTGGAAAGGCCTGAGAGCACAACCCAAATTTCAACTACTGGACCACCCATCTCTTCCCCAAGGGTGTTTGCCTTGGAAGTTGGCACCGAAGCTGCAGCTTGGGGAGAGAGATATACCTGACCAGAGTACATGAGAATAAATGAAGGGGGAGGAAGAGAGAATGAAGACAGAATCCTGGCCCACCCAGCCTTCAGGACAATATTGTTTTTTTTTGTTGTTGTTGATGTTTTCATTGTTTTCTTTTCTTTGCTTGCTTCATTATAGGATGCCCTTTTTTGGAACATGTTATTTTCTCTACAGGTGTATCTGGATGGGGTGGGATGGATGGGTGGTCTAGGGGTGGGGACGACAGGACTGATGGTACCAGGGTGGATGTAGGGGGGTTGGCTGTTGCCTGATCCTGGGATGGGGGAAGTAACGAGTGGTTCAGGATCGGTGGCGGGTAGGTGTGGAAAGTTCAATAGGGATCGATAAAGACTAATGTAAGAGAGAGACATTATTGAAACCCAAATCGAGGTTGAGTGTGATGGTGGGATGGGAGGAAGTATGGGGAAATAAAGAAAAGAACTGAGAAGTAAGGGGCATTTATAGAGGTTAAATACAGCCATATACATAGGTATATATATAGTCATATGATGCAGGGGAAATAGATCAACATACATATACTTACAGGCTTAGAATTAGGACACTAAATGGGCATTGGACCTCAATCAGGTACTTCCTAAGTGCAGGAACATTTTGTTCTATTAAATTGGCATTCCATGATGTGCAGCTCCCTGATACTATCACAGAAAACAAATGTGTGCATAAGCAGATATGGTGAAGAAAGCTGATGGTGTCTGGCTATCAAAACATGTACGTCTGGGGTCTTAAAGACTTGAAAGTAAACAAGCGGCCATCCAGCTCAGAAGCAACAAAGCCCACATGGAAGAAGTACACCAGCTTAAGGGACCAAGAGATACCAAAGGGATCAATAATCAGGTTTCAAGAACTAATAATTATAACATATGCTCACTTTCCTGATATGATTACTGATGACAAATATGTGTATAAGTAAATGTGGTGAAGAAAGCTGATGGTACCTGGCTATCAAAATACATGAAGGTGAATAAGTGGCCATCTAGCTAACATGGAAGAAACACAACAGTCTGTATGACCACGAGGTGTCAAAGGGATCTGGTATCAGGCATCAAAGACCTAAAAAATATGTCATTATAAGTGAGGGGGAGTTCAGATTGGGGACCCAAAGCCCATCGGTAAGTGAAGAGACATCCTCTTACAGAAGGGTTGTAGTGAGGAGATGAGCCAGTCT
>PVJH01002147.1:79356-178931 GCA_004026705.1 Nesogale talazaci
GATAAGAAGAGGTAATAAAAATTTGTAAGTTATTGGAATTTCATGGGCGAGGAGAAGAGGGAAGGGGAAATATGGGGAGTTGGAATTAAAAAAACAAAGAACTAGCGGAAAGAGGGGAAGAGGAGCTTATGCTGGGGGGGTGGTTCAAGTAGATAATGTAGATGAATGTGGCAACATGTGTCCACATATGCTTAATATGAATGATGTATTAAATGTTGTAAGAGCCCCCAATAAAATCTATATTTAAAAAAAAGACCAACTCATAACCCTAAGCAACCATGGCTCCTTTGATGGTATTAGCTATTTTTCAAAAGCCTCCAAGTTGTCTTCAAAATTTGGGAGGGGCTACCTGCTCCACAGCTTTTTTTTCCCCATTAGGAAGCAAATTAAACCTTGGATTTACATTTTGATAGGTGATTTAAAACCTTGATGGTATTTTATCAGAGTCCTAAATAACACATGTAATGATTTCTTCAAATTTACAAATAAAAGGTAGAGAAAGGCTGAGCACAAACATAGTTCCTTGGGCTCCTTCCCCTTTGTTAAAACCCCAATGGGATCTCCCTTAGAGGAATTGTCCCTGTCTGTTCAAAGTCTGCCTCCAGGACCAAATTGCATACTGTGGTGGTGCAGCGGGTTACAAGTTGAACTGTTAAATGTAAAGTCAGCAGTTTCAAACCATTGGGTTATATTGGAAAGAAATGAGGTTTTCTATTCTGGTAAAGAGTTACAGTCTCAGGTGCCTATAGGAATACTTCTTTCCTGTCCTATATGGTCATCTCTAAGTTGGAATTGAGTGGATGGTAGTGACTAACTGGGCTGGATGTGGGGGAGGAAACCAGACGTCCTGAGATGGTGGTGCTAGGATCTTGGATCCCTATTTCTAGAGAAGTTACAGTGGCCTGTGCAGGCTCCAGGCCTGTGCTGATAACAGTCTAATGACACAAAAGGATCTCATTACTATCTAAGAATAAGGAGGGCACACATCCTGAAACTAATTGGGTAAAATTGGCTAACTTCTGTTTAATTTTATTTTCTGACACATACATTCGGACATAAAAGCTTATACAAAAGAAATTTCATCCCATTTTCCTTGGCATATACAGAAACAGTCTAATTGTAAAAAAAAATTCTGGGGCTAAACTTATTTTAAAAAGCTTTTTCTTTGCCATGGACTCATGGTTAAAATTTTTCTAGCATTTAAGCATGCTTTTCCTGTCTTCCTGCCTGCTCACCCCTCAGAGCTACAGGCTCCTCCTAAGCTAGCACCATCACTGCCTCCCTCTCACCAGCATCAGGATCATCTTGTTCTCTGATATCTACAAGATCTGGGAGATTGCAGTCGGGCTGTGTCTGGAAGTGGAGGGGTAGATGGTCAGTAGGACTGAAGGTAACATCGATGACTCGCTCATTGGTGACGGTGCCTCAGCTGAAGGCATGGTTAGGGCTGGAACAGAAAGCACCGTGGTCACTGGTGTGGATGTTGTCATGAACCATCACGTGCAGGAAACCAGCTTCACAAAAGAAGCCTACAAGAAGTACATTAAAGACTGCAAGACATCAATCAAAAGCAAACTTGAAGAGCAGAAACCAGAAAGAGTAAAGTCTTTTCTGACAAGGGCTGCAGGACAAATCATGCACATCCTTGCAAAGTTCAGAAATGACCAGTTCTTTATTGTGAGAACATGAATTCAGATGGTATGGTTGCTCTGCTGCACTACATGAGGATGGTGTGCCTCCGTAGATGATCTTCTTTAAGGATGGTTTAAAGATGGAGACATGTTAGCACAGTGGGCAACTCAAGATGGATCGCCTCTCATCCTAACCAGCTGTTACTCATCCACACGATACCAGGACTTAGACAAACGGAACTGATGTCATTGTGAGTTCTTCATTTATTTTTGACCTTGCTTTATTTGGAGCAGAGGCATTTTTTTTAAGGGAAAAAAAAACCCCTTGTTGTGTAGGTTGTCTAAAAATAAAATGCATTTAGACTAACTTAAGAATGCCTCCTAGTTGACTATCAGTAAGCTAAACTCAACTTGTAGTGCTCCTGGAGAAGATAGAGTGGTGTAGAGAGTGCTCCAGTATGAGGCTTTCTCCAGATGTCTGCTACAGCCAAACTACAGGGATCCGAGTAGAGACAAGAATCCAAAGTCTTCAAAATCCAAATTTTGAGTTTAAGTAAAGGGGGCGATCATGTTCTTAGTGGTGCCAGCATCTGAAGTGGATCCTTAAGCATTTAATCACCTACAAATGGGAGAGATTATCAAAAGAATAAAGAGACTAATGCAATTGGGGGAAAAATGCTTTTCCTGATGGTGCCCAGCTGTAGACAATTGGACATCCCATTACAGAAAGGTCACAAGGAAGACATGAGCCAGTCAGGGTGGAGTATAGCACTGATGAAACAGAAAACATTCCTTCCTCCTGTTCTTTAATGCTTCCTCCCCACCCCACCCACATCATGACCCCCCTTTTCTATCTTACAAATCCTGCTAGACCAGAGCATGTACATTGGTACAGTTAAGAGCTCCCAACATACGGAATTCAGGACAGATAACCCCCTCAGAACCGATAAAGTAGCAATGGGGAGAAAGGGGAACAAATCACAATGATCTATACATAACCCATCCCTGGGCAATGGACAACAGAAAAGTGGGTAAAGGGAGACATAGGTCAATGTGAGACATGAAAATAATAATAATTTATAATTTATTTACAATATAAATTATAATTTATAAGTTATCAAGAGTTCACGAGTCAGGAAGAGTAGGGGAAGGGGAAATGAGCTGATAACAAGGGCTCAAGTAGAAAGTAAATTTTTTGGGGGGCGCATCACTGCCCTCTGGTGGTCGTGGGAGCTACCCAGCCTTATTCCTGGAGAGCTGCTGCTGGATTTTAACCGCCAAGTCCATGAGCCCGCACTCAACCACTACACCACCGGGGTCAGTTGAAAGTAAATGTTTTGAAAATGATGATGTAACAAATATACAAATGGACTTAACACAATGGATGATGTATGGATGTGATAAAAGCTGTATAAGTCCCTGATAAAATGATTTTTTTAAAAGAAAATAAATGTTTGAATATGATGATGGCAACATATGTACAAATTTGCTTGATAGAATTTAAGTATGGGACCCTATAAGAGGTGTAAGAGCCCCTGATAAACCAATTTTTAAAAAAGAATGCTTTTCAAAAGGAAATATGCTAGCTTGGTTTCCTAGAACAGCTAACTCAAAACTTCAAAAGTCCTCACCTTCATTTTGCTGAGACCTCAGGAGTCCTGGTGATTTCCTGGCCGTGGGAAAAACAGGAAACTCTCTCCTCTGGTGAAGAGTACAATCTCTAAAACCCACAGGGACAAATCTCCCCTCCCCTGCAGGATTGCTATGAGTCGGATGGGCTGCCCAGCAATGAGTGATGATGTCACTCACCGGCCAGATTCAGGCGCGTGAATACTGGACTATCTGCCCTCAATCACAATGTGTTCTCAAAACATGACAAACTGTCTGCTCAGTCATCAGATTCCAGAAGTTTCTATCTCCTACATGGGATCCTGAGTTCATGAGGTGTGCAAAGCCCACTTGATTGCTGGAGTGAGGACAAAACCTGGTCTAAGGAAAGATTTTCTCAATCAAATCTGTTCTCTTCAAAAATGTCAAGCCAGCTGCTTTTTCTCGTCAAAGACACAAAATAAATAGAATTATTTAACACACATGCATAGATGAAATCCCATTCACACACTAAAATCTGGAGTCTTTCTGAATATTAAAAGCTATACACACACACAGCATCAGTCATCCAAGGACCTAGCTTCCACCAACATGAGTACTGAGGAAAAGTCATCCTTCCAGCCTCCCCAAGTGGTTGCTTCTCTGAAGAGCTGCAGGGCCTTAAGCCCACTGCGGGAGGTGGGGGGGGGTGTCCCTAAACCATGGCAACCTGAGAAGACCACGCAGAGAGACCAAATTTGTTCGGGCAACTTGGGTGATTTGGGGCAGCCTGTGAAGAGGGAGCCAATTCAGCAGACAGTGCCAGAAGGCAGAGGAAGAGTATTTATTGAGAACAGTTCCCAAGGGAGGAACTCTGGTGACAGTGATTACTCATTGGGTTGCTTACGTACGAAAGGTCAACAGTTTGAAACCATCACCCACTCTGAAAAAGTTAATTTCAGAAACTCAGAAGGGCAGTTCTACCCTGTCCTCTAGGGCTGATAAGATTCAGCATCCTCTTGATGGCAGGGAGTTTAGTTTTTGGATTTGAATACCAAAAGAAGACAAAGTAGGTCTCGTCCATCAAAAGCTGTTTCCTCATAGAGGAAAGAAGTAGAATGCAAAGGGCATTGATAGAGGTCTAAATACAGATATGTCCATAGGTAAGTATATTTATATGATGATGGGGAAATAGATCTATGTACATATATTTATAGGTTCATCATGTGGACATTGGGCCTCCACTCAAGTACTTCCTCAATGCAAGAACACTTTGTTCTATTAAATTGACATTCCATGATACTCACCTTCCTAACATGATCACTGAAGACAAATGGGTGCATAAACATATGTGGCGAAGAAAGCTGATGGTTCCTGGCTATCAAAAGATAAAGCATCTGGGGTCTTAAAGGCTTGAAGGTAAACTAACAGGCATGTAGCTCAGAAGTAACAAAGGCCACATGGAAGAAACACACCAGCCTGTGTGACCACGTGGTGTCGAAGGCATCAGGTGTCAGACATCAAAGAACTAAAAATTATATCATTACAAATGAGGGGGAGTACAGATTGGAAACCCAAAGACCATATGTAAATAATGAATATCCCCTCACAGAAAGGTTACAGGGAGGAGATAAACCAGTCAGGGTACAGTGTCACAATGATGAAAAAACACAGGTTTCCTTAGTTCTGAAATGCTCTGCCCACCCCCACTATCAGGATCCCAATTCTGCCTTACAAATCCGGCTAGACCAGAGGATGTACACTGGTACTTATAGGAACTGAAAACATAGGGAATCTAGGACAGATTAAACTTTCAGGGCTGGTGGTGATACCAAAGGAGTGTAGGGAAGGTGGGGTAGAAAGGGGTAACCTATTATGAGGCTCTACATATAACCTCTTCCCTGGGGTATGGACAATGGGGAATTGGGTGAAGGGGCAGTGTAAGATATGACAAAGTAATAATAATTTATAAATTATCAAGGGATTAAGGGTTCCTGAGGGAGGGAGGAGCGGGGAGGGAGGCAAAAAATGATGAGCTGAGACCAAGGGCTTAAGTAGAAAGCAGATGTTTTGAGAATGATGATGGCAACAAATGTACAAATGTGCTTGATATACAATGGATGTACATATGGATTGCGATGAGCTGTTGAACCCCCAATAAAATGTTTTCTTGTTTTGAAAAAAAGCTGTTTCCTGACTTATCAAGAGCCTACTGCCCTCGAGTCAATTCTAACTCAGAGGGACCCTGTCAATGATTTCTGAAACTGCACTTTTTTTTTAGCGTTTAAAGGCCTGTATCTGACTTTGTTGTTTCCTTTCTTTTTAAAATAATTTTACTGGGGGCTCATACAACTCTTGTCACAATCTACACATCCGTCCATTGTGTCAAGCACATTTGTACATTTGTTGCCATCATCATTCTCAAAACATTTGCTTTTTACACGAACCTTTGGTATCAGTTCTTAACTTTCCCTCTTCCTCCCCACTCCTCCTCCATCATGTAACCTTGATAATTTATTAATTATTATTATTTTGTCATATCTTATACTGTCTGACGTCTCCCTTCACCCACATTTCTGTTGTCCATCCCTCAGGAAACTGCATTTTTACCTGAGCAGATGGCGTGAGCTACCACTGAGCAGCCCAACACTTACCTCACAGTGTCACCAGAGCTCCTTGTAATGGGGAGATCAAGGAGAAATATACAGGAGACCAGCCATTGGCAGATCTTAATAGGATTGACTGAACCTCATCTTTCCCGCTAACAATTTACCGAAACCAACTGGCCCGCCACTCAACCATATCTTTCAAAATTCACATCCAGCAGGGTTAATGTTGGTCAGGAATTTTCCTTAAAATTAATATTTGATGTAGTGAGTAACAAGCCTTGAGATTTAAAACATAGATATCTGCCATCAAGTTCTCTCTTTGGTAGGAGGAAGGTTTCTTGCTCCGCTGCCCGAATGAAGAATACCGTTCCAAGCGTGTTACTGATCCAGCTGATTCTAGGGGCTGAGACGGCTTGTGGGATATGCCTTAGATTGCGAGCTGCACGGTTGCAATTTGAAACCAGTCGGAGAAAGATTAAGTGAGAGAAAGATGAAGCTTTCTCCTCCTATAAACATTGACAGTCTTGCAAGCCCACAGGGCAGTTTGACTCTGCTTTAAAGGATCACGCCAAGTTGGAATTGACTGAATGCCGGTGTGGTTTTGTTTGGTTGTGTCTTATTTTTTAATCAAGCTCACTGAGTGGTGATGACATCCCTCACATTTGTTGAGCTTTTACTGTTTAACAGGCCCAGGTCTAAGTGCTTTCTTTATATCATATGCTTTATCCTCAACCGCTGTGCAACAGGGTGCTGCTGTCAGGAGCCATCACGTGGGTTCCAACTGGTCAGTGGGAATGTGCAAAGCGGTGGGAAGCTGTTAAAAGAGAAAAAATATGATGTCTATTAGAATTAAAATTTTTTTAGGTGTGGGGGATCTCTTCAGGGAACAGAGAGCATCTCTCTGAAGAGATGACCAGGATGTAATTCATGACCATGAGAGCCTTGCATGATGGAACTCTAGTCTCACATGACAATTTTGTTTAGCTTATACAGCACTGGCCACTTGGGGGATTGCCCTAAAGAGAAATTGAGAATGATCGATTGTATTCACTTATTCAGCTGAAGGAAGTTTGGATTAGTTTATTAAGTGTTTGTACTTAGGGCTAGCTAGAGCTTATCTAATTATTAATGCTGTGTCAGTCTGGGTAGACTAGAGGAATAAATTTCAAAGATATATATATATATATATATATATATATATATATATATATGGAAAGGGTTTATATACAAAAGGAATGTGACACTAAGAAGGTATCCCAATCCAGTCCAGTGCAAAGTCATAAGTCCAATATTAACCCATATGCCTGAAATCAGTCTACAAAGTCTCCTTCTGACTCACGAAGTCACAGGGTGCAGAATTCTGGCACTGGCAGGGGTCTCCGCACGGCTCCTTGCTTCCAGGGCTCAGGTCCATCAACAGCATGCGGCTCCAGCTTCAGAGGTCTGGCTCCATCAGGGTAAAGCTGTGTGGTCTCTCCGCCGGCTCCTCCAGCTTCTCAGATGCTGAGAATCTTGTCTTTCCCATGACTCATCACCTCTGAGACTAACTCCCTATACCTGGGGAAGATAGCTTCTCATCTTCATGAGGGAAATATCGTGAGATTTCCCAGAAGTCTCAGGAGAAAGCCATGTCCACACAGAGGCCTCATTGGCTACTCAATGGCTATCTCCAGATTAACAGGCTAGACTCCACCCCTACATTTCAATCATAAAATTAACATAAACACATGACTGCCACAAACACTCATCCCAAAACTGGCTTTATCTTGAGATGTTTGGTTTCTGTGAAGGGTTAAAAGTTAAGTTTCAAGCTAGAGGTGAGATATTTTCTTTAACACGGTTCTTGGCACAGTTTACAAAGGGAATTGTTAGAAAGACATTACTTTATAACAAAAGATATCTCTTTTATTTTAATATTTTTGTAACTTGTGTAACCTCCTCTTACTCTTCCACTTCTACTGTTCTCATCCTTCTCCAGCCTTGCGCGGGGATGACGTGGCACATTTGTTTGATTGTGTGCAGAGATTTGATGGGGTAGGATGAAAACAAATCTGAACCTGTGATTGGTAATGAAGTTGCCTCAAAGATAAATGGAGAGAGACAGCAGAATCGGAGGTATCTTAAAGAAGGGAGAGAAAGAGGAGATGGGAGTCTAGGAAGTCCAGGGAGTATTTTAGGGTACAGAAGAGACCCTAAATCTCAATTATAATGTAAGACAAACACTTGTTATATCTTAAACAGGGAAAGACAGGACAAAGATACATCATCCCAGATGAGGAATGCTGTTAGCATGAAGGTGTAAGGGCCTCCATGGATCTACAGAGATTTTAAATAAGGCATGGGAAGGTGAAGGACAGAGTCACAAAAGCATGATTGGCAGCACTCAGCACATCACAGTTGCAGACAGCACCACAGTATAGGAATGAAATCATATATTATACTAGATGGAAGTGCTTATAAGATTGACCCAGAGTCCTCTGGCCAAAGTGGTCAGGATGTGACTCATGACCCTGAGACCCTAGTATCCCATTTTCCATCAGGACACACTCAAGCAATTCCCTAAGGGCTATGCCTTGTCTCCCTGGACTAGGCAGGGGAAGGACAGTGATCTGCTTTCTATGTATTATGTTTAAGGACGAAGCTATTCTTGACATTGATTGATGGGCAGAAGGAATTCAGTGAATGATGAATTTATGGTTTCCACTGTGAACCATAGCCCTCTGACAGCTTCAATATCAAACACACTGCCACTGAGTATATTCATTATCATAGAAACCTTCCAGAACAGAGTAGAATTACTCCTCTAGGTTCCCAAGACTTTAAATCTTTATAGAAGCAAGACAGCATCATCTTTCTTCCATAGATCCACTTACTAACTTAACTGCAACCAAGTTGATTCTGATTTAATAGTCAGCCTATAGGACAGGGTAGAGCTGGTCCCCTGTGTTTCTAAGACTAACTCTTTACAGGAATAGAAAACTCCACTTTCCACCCACTGAGTGACTGGTGGTTTTGAACTGCTGACCTTGCAGCTAACATTCCAAAGCATAACCACTACACCACCAGGATTGACCAAACCTTTTGGTTTGGTAGCTCAGTGCATAGCACATTTCACTACCAGAGATTTTTGTGCTCAGAATTTTAAGCTCTAATAGAAGGGGAAAACCTTCAAGGATTCTAATACTTTTGATGAAAGAATAGAATATTTAAGAGGGAAATTTTTTGACCTGTTATGTAGGGACTTAAAAATTTTGTGGAAAAGTCCTATTACCTTCTAACAGAATTTTCACCTTTTTGAATGCTCTAATGACTTTGTGGCATAGGCATTGGACTGTTAATTGCCAGATTGGCAGTTCAAACTCACCAGCTAAAGAGAAGCCATCTGTTCCTGTAAGATTATAGCCTTGAACTCTTTTACAGAATTATTATCATCAGAATTGACTAAATAGCAATGAATTTACTTTTGTTTGGGTTTTATACAAAGGTTTTATACCTTTGGTCATCTCCAGGGACCAAACCAAGAACAACAATGAAGAACAAACACTCACTGTCATGGTCAGTGCCAATTCACAGTGACCTGATAGAGGGTGGTCTAGACTAAAATTTCATGGAGCAAACACCTCATCTTTCTTTTTTGGAGATGTTTGTGAGTTTGAGCCACTGACCTGGAGGGTGAATAGCCCAACATCTAACCTACTGTGGCACCAAAACCCGCCAACCAAACCCACTGCCATCTGCTCAATTCTGATTCAGAGTGACTCTTTATAAGATTTCCAAGGCTTTGCCAATCTTTACAAACCCAAATCCAACGCTGCCATTGAGTGGGTTCATACTCGTAGCCAACCTACAGGATGGAGTCAAACGGCCCCTGTGAGAGTCTGAGCTTGCAAATCTTCATGGAAGAAGAAAGTCTCATCTTTCTCCCGTGGACCAACTTACTGCCCTTGAGTCAGTTTTGACTCATAGGGCCCCTATAGCAAAGCATGGAACTGCTAATGTGGGTTTCTGAAATGATAGGCATAAAAAGCCTCATTTTTTTTTCCCTTTGAAGTGACTGATGGTTTTGAACTGCTCACCTGGAAATTAACAGCCCAACTTGTTACCACGATGTCACCAGGGCTCCTTGAATCTTTATAGGACGATATAAAACAAACTCAAACTCACTGCCTTCAAGTCGATGCCAACCAAGAGAGAGAGGAGAATGGAATTGGCTTCCTAGAGTTCCCAACTGTAAATCGTTACGATAGCAGAAAGCTCCATCTTGATCCAGTAGAATGCTTAGTGGGTTTGAATAGCTGGCCTTTTGGCTAGCAGTCCAATGCATAATCCACTACACCACAAGGAGCAAATAACCTCTCATTTTCTGCAGGAGGGACTAATGGGCTTGAAGTCCTTACCTTTTAGTTGGTAGTATAACACCTACTGGAAGACACCAACTACCAGGAATCCTCATTTGAAAGAACTGGCTCCTGTTTAATGATAATTGTCTCCTGTTTAAAATCATTCTCTCTCTCTCTCTCTCTCTCTCTCTCTCTCTCTACACACACACACACACACACACACACACCACACACACACACACACACACACACGCTTGGATGACCCTCCTTGGATTAGATTTTGTGTTACTGATAACATTATGCAAAGTGGGAGGATATTACAAAAGATTGTAGGGACTCAAACCAGCTGACGAGGATAGAAAGGACCCTGTTGTGAAGGTGGTGGGGAGCCCTTCAACCCATGGAGAACTTGAGGGAAAATGAAATTGTGAAAGAATTTAAAAAAAGAAAAAAGGTTTTCATGCAGGATGTTATGAGATCTTCTCCTTATCTCCTTGTCTGTGGTCAACCAACCATCCTGCTTTTCCAAGCACTTTGCAGTCAAGCTTATGAAAAGCTTCCTCTCCCCTCAAACATATACACATAGTATTCTGAGGGTGAAAGAAACAAAGTTTTTAACCTTGAAGGACAGGTGATAAGTCAGCTATGCTGTCTATGTACAAATTAGGGAGATACAGTCACTTTCCTGGGTGATCTTCACATCCTCCAGCTCTGGAGACCCTGGTGAGAGTCGGGCAGGTCTTCAGGCCACTAGTAGTGCCCAGGAGGATGTGGGTGTCCAGCGGGTCCCCTTCCTAAGATTTGACCTGATTCCCTGCTGCTGGGACTCCCAACAGAAGATGAAGTGGCGGGGCTTCCCTATGATTTTGTTGAGCAGTGAAAGAAGGTAATACAGAGAGGGTGCTTAGAACAGTGGGGGAAAGAAGAGACTTTTATGAGTATACAGAGTTGGACACCCACAGAATAGTTCTCTACTGTCTTGCAGGATCTCTGTGAATTAGAACCAGCTCCATAGAGTTTGAGTTGTTGAAGCTGCTTCAACAAGTTCCTGCTGGTTCAACAGGTGTTCAGGACTGTCACCACTCTGATGGACTCTGAGCTTAAAACAAGCTTCCTCTGTCGAGCTTGTCTTCCACATCATCATATACCGTAAACCTTCACCAGAGTTTTGAGAATGGAGTTTGAACATAAAACCAGCCCCTTCTCTTGAACTTGTCTTTTGGCATTATCTGTAGTCACTCTTCATGAGGACTTTGAGGATGGACTTTGTGTTTTGGAGGCTTCATTCTTCATTGTCATTGAGTCCTGGCAACCTCAACTCACAGTGAATTCATGCAGAATGTAACGAAACCTTCCTTGGTCCTGCATCATCTTCATAATAGTTCATGTGTTCAAGACCATAGTCATAGCCACTGCATATGAGCGGGCTTCTAAAAATGCGTGGCAGTTTGGAAAGAAAAGATCATAGAATTTTCCACATGAACTTTTTTTTAAACTTTCTCACATTTTGTGTGTCTTTATGGTCCAGTTTAATTGAATCATATTCTTGAGTGATCTTTAAGAGTTTTCACAGGTTAGTTTTTGGAAGTAGATTCCTGGATCTTTCTTCTAGTCTTTGCTGAGACCGGTCCACTATAAGTGACCCAGCTTGTATTTAAAATATCAGTGGTATAGCTTTCAGAAGCATGCAACTCTCACAGTGCATTACAGTGCAGCAAACTGACAGTGGTGGTTCTGGGCACTGACCTGTAGGCAGGTGGAGAGAAAGAGGAGGGGCATGGAGTCTTTTGTACAGGTGGCATACTCATACTGTGGCCAGCACCAACTCTCCAAGTTCTTGATAATAGAGTAACTAAGAAGGATGTAACAATGACATCCTTTTATGGTACTTGAGAAGCCTAACCCCAATTGTTTGCATATCAGCTACCTCACCTCTCAGGGTATCTTTGTGGGCAAGGCTGTGGATGATTAACTAAAGATTCATTCCCATGAAGTTGATCTTGAATCCCAGTGAGCCTGCAGGACAGAATACTGACCCAGTATGCTCCTGAGGCTCCAAATATTAATGCAAGTAGAGCATCTTATGTTTCTCCTGTGGGTTCTAATTGCTGAGCTTGTGGTTAGCAGCTCAGGGCTAACCACCAGGGATCCCGTGGATGTGTAGAAGTAAGAAAAAGTCCAATAGAAATGGTTCCTTTTATTATATGTCAAGGCACAATCTAAGTCATACTTACTAAGCTTCTATTTCTACCCTGTAACACAGCTTGACAATATGCCTAGTTACTGAAGCTACCAACCTGGGAGGCATCCTTGACTGGCTCCCTCTGTACTGACCAGTGCTTCCAGTCAAAGGTTCCCCCTTAAAAAATTCATTCTATTAGGGGCTAGGTCCCTCTCTTTTTTTTAATTAAGCCCTCTGCATCCCCTTGGAGATTCTTGGTAGCCTTCCAAAGGGAGGAGAGTACTGTGGAGATACTTATGAAGTTTGGAAAACTAAAGTGGGATTATGACAGAGGGACCTCAGCAATGGTCACGATGTGAAAGGTGTGTTTGTCTGGGTAAATGAGAGAAACAAATTTATAGACATTCATATGTGTATAGGGAAAAGCTTTATATACAGGAGTAGTTGAATATTGAGAAAGCACCCAACTCTAGTCCAGATGTCTGATACCAATCTATAAAGTCCTCTTCAGACTCACGAAACATATGCAGTGATGCTGATGCAGGAAGATCACAGGACAGTGGGTGGAATGTATTGTGGATCCAGTGGCATTGCGAGCATCTCGGCACTGACAGGAGTCTCCTCCAGATCTGGCTACATCAGGGTAGCTTCATGTGGCTTCTCCTCAGAAATGTCTCACAGGGAGGGAGTGTGTGTCTCCCCGCAAGTTAATTATTTATCTCCTTAACATTCCTAAATGAGGTCCAAGTTGCCACCTGATTGATAGGATAAACTCCACACTTTCACTCTTAATCCTTTCAAATTGACAACAGATTATGTAACTACCACAAAAAAGGCTTCAAACGTTCTTGGGGGAAAAATCTAATGAAATGATCATGGATTTTTTTTTCCCATAAAATTTTTCGTACTTCCTTGTGTTTAGAAGGACACTGCAACATGGGGATTTTGAGTGACAAAACTCTTGGGTTCTAAACTGTACTTCGACATTCTTTCCTGAGGAGTTGATGGGTCCTAGCGGCTGTTCCGGAATAAAAAATGAAAGAATGCAACAGCTCTCTTCAAGTGAAAATGTTTTCTGAAGTAGTTATGTCTTACTCTATGATCAAGAATGTGTTGTGTGGTTCAAGTGCATGCTGTTTGGGTTTAGATAGTTTACAATCTCACCCTTTTCCAGTCCTAGTAGTGTGTTGGGTTGTGGTCTGCATGGAAGGCAGTTCAAAGCCACCAGCTGCTCCACAAGAGAAAGACTGGGATTTCTACACTTGTAAATAGTTATAGTCTTAAAAACCCACAAGGGGTTGCTATGGGTCCCTATTGACTCCATGGCAGTGAGAGAATACTAGCAGCAGTAGTAGAAGCAATACTGATTAGCTATTACTATATGCCAACTCCCCTTTCAAGTATTTTAAAACAAGGACGCTCCTTTGAGGACGAAGGTGCACTTGGCCCAAGCCATGGTATTTTCTACTGCTTCATATGCATGGGAAAGTTGGAACATGAATAAGAAAGATAAAAGAAGAAACAATGAGTTGGAATTATGGTGCTGGCAAAGACTACTGAAAGTAACATGACTGCCAAAAGGGCAAACAAATCTATTCTTGGAAGCAGTACAGCCATAAGGCCCTTTAGAAGCAAGGGCAGTGAGACTTCGTCTCATGCACTTTGGACATATCAGGAGAGAACAGCCTCGGGAGAAGGATATCAGCATGGTAGAGGAGCAGCAATAAAGAGAAAGACCATTTACACAGAGGCTGCAACAAAGGGCTCAGCCTGAGAAAAACTGTGAGGGTGAAACGGGGCTGGATAGCATTCTGTTTTGTTGCATATAGGGTCCCTTTGAGCCAGAACCAACTCGATGGCACACAAGATCAATAAGTGTGCCAAACAGGGGTCCCAGTGGCAGAGTGGTTTACATATTGGGCTGCTAGTCTCAAGGTCAACAGTTCACAACCACCAGCTACTCCACAAGGGAAAGATGAGACTTTCCAGCAAACGGGTTTCCACGAGACCAGTTCTACTCTGCCCTGTCGGGTCACTCTGAGGAGGGAGTGACTTATGGCAAGGAGACACATGTCAAGCACAGTCACGAACAATTTGCAATTATCAGCTGGTTTAATCTCCCCGATACATCTCTCCATGGCCTGGACACTGCTGCTGCCCAGGTTATACAAATGTAGGAATTGATCATCAGAGAAGTTACTTCACCAAGCCACAATGCAGCTTCATTGTTAGAGTCACTTATCAGAAATGAGGAGATGGTAGGTTTATATCATTGCTTCACATGTTTCAGTGGTTCCTTGATGCCTAAAGGACAAAATCCTAATTTCTTTCTTTTTTTTTTTTTTTTTTTAGGCATCACTGCCCTGGTGGTGGGTAGGAGGCCCAGCCTTTGCTCCTGGGAGCCGGAATCAAACCTCCGTCCCAGTGGGCCGCAGTCCCGCGCACAACCACTACGCCACCGGGGCTCAGTCCAAAAATCCTAATTTCTTCAAAGCACACACAAGACTCTGCATCAGATCTCAGGACCTGACCACCTCACTAGCCACATTCTTCTTCCTCCCCTGGCCCCCCTTTTCTCCACAAAGTGCTCTGTCCGTTCCCGGATCCCATGACTGTCTGCACCTAGACTATTTCTTGTCTCTGGCACATGACAGGTAACATATCCATGGAAAGGCTCATCTGTGCTTTTGCTTCCCGTGTTCATCTGATAAAACAGGAGGATGAGAAAGCCACATTGTCTTCCTCTTTTTGCCCTTTCACTTTTGATGGCCCTGAGTCCCTTCAGCTCCAGCATGAGTCAGATCTAACAACATTTAATGAGGCTTGCCTGAGGCATCTGGAAAAGGAGGAACTTTGTTTCAATGAATATGAACAGTCATTTTCCAGTGACTAAAGTCTTGCCTTCCACATGGGAGTCCCAGCTATGATTCCTGGCCAGTGCACCCAATATGTAGCGAACACCCATCTGTCAGTAGAGGCTTTCATGTTGCTGTGGTATTGAATGGATTTCTAAAGAACATCCAAACTGAGAAAGATGAGGGAGAAAGGTCTGGGAGTCCTCTGAATGAGAACGCTGTTAACACACTAGATTGATCCAATGAGATGACCCAGGTAAGGACAGTGTTTTTTTTATACTGGTGCTTGAGGTCTCTGTGAGTGCAGGGCCAACTCAACAACAGCTAACAATACATCAGCCAACAAGAAAGAGTTCTGGGTTACCTCACCCTTCTCAGAGGAAGTGTGAGAGTTAGATAAGGCTGAGAATGCAGAGGGGAACAGAAGAGAGATGTTGTATCATGGGCTGTTCTGTGAGTCCTGGGGCAAGCTGAATCAATCCGAACTTACTCCCTCATATGAACCAATAAATTTGGTCTTGTTATTAAAGGGAGATACTTTATTTTTAAACACTTGCATCAGATTAGGCCCTTATTCACATGGGTCATTCTTTTCTAAAAATCATTATGTTGATGGCTATTCCAATTCTTATTACAATCCATACATCAACAGTATCAGGTATATTTGTACAAATCTTGCCATCATTCTTTCTGGACAATTACTTTCTATTGTGCCCTTGGTATTTGCTATTTATTCCCCCTCCCCCTCTACCCTCGTGACCCCTTGATAGATCATAAATTATTATTATTTTTATATCTCACACCAACCCCTGTCTCCCTTCCCCCATGGTTTCTGTTGTTCTTTTCCCAGGAAGGGTGTGTGTGGTTGCGTGTTGATCATTATTATCAGTTTCCTTTTCTTCCTCTACCTTGCAGGGCCCTTCTCACTTTCCAGCTGTCATTCCTATTCCCATTCCTTTTCCTGGGATGCATGTGTCACCAGCTCTTATCTCTTATCTACACCAGTGTACATGTTCTGATCCAGTCTGAAGTAAGTAAATACATTAATCCATAGAAATGGAAGTATTAGTCTATGTACATATATTTGTTTGGCAATACACTGAGGTAGTGGATGTACTTCGGTCTTTGCTCACACCCTCCCTAATACAAGAATACACTGTTCTAACAAATTGACAATCTGAGATGCTCACCCTCTTGGCACAATTGCTGAAGACAAAATGGCTGCATCAGCAAATGTGGTGAAAAAAGTGGATTGTGCCTGGCTATTAAAAGAGAAGGCATCTGGGGTCTTAAAAGCTTGCAGTGAAACAACTGGACATCCAGCAGGGAAGCAACAAGCCCACAATGAAGAAGCACATCCACCTGTGCGATCATGAGGTGTCATTGGGACCAGGTAACAGGCATCAGATGACCCAGTAACTCCATGTCTCCTGCATGATTTTGGGTTTCATTCCACATTTTCTCTTTCTCTATCCAGAGAACTTTGAATGCAATCCTTTTCAGAGCAGTTGGCCATGGTAGTCAGGCTCCATCGAATTCTTCTAGTCCCTTGGTCGTGGAGGTCCATGCAACAATTCTCAGACATCACAGATTGCAATTCTTAGGCTGTCGTTTCACTTGTCCTACTTCCTGCATTTCCTCATTTCCTTTCTCCTTCTTTCCTGACCCTTCCTGAATTCTGAGCATGGTCCTTGGTCGCGTGCTTGTAAGGTCCAGGCCCATGTCTGGATGGGTGGGTTTTAAGGGGGCATTCATGTAGTCGAGGGGTACATTAAAGGGACATGAGGCAAGGCGTGCAAGAGCTTACTTCTTCCTATGGAGGCTGGAACCAGAGTCCACAGGCTCGTTCTGTTAAAATACATTTCTCCTGGTTTCGAGACATAGAGAGAAGCCTTGGTGGCATAGTAGCTACACACTGGGCTGTTAACTCCAAGGTTGGTAGTTTGAAACCCCTAGCCACTTCACAGGAGAAAGATGAGGGTTTCTGTGCCTGTAAAAATGACAGTCTTGGAAATCCACAGAGGCGGTTCTAGTTAGTCCTATCGGGTCACTGTGCGTTGGCATCAGCTGGTTGGCAACAAGTGTAAGTGTGTGTTTTTTCAGATGCAAAGCTCAAGGATCACCTCATTTTGAGACCTTCCCTTCCCCTAACCGACCTGTTGAAATGGACACTCTGCTTTCTGATTTCCACAGCACCCAATGCAGAGTTCATCACACTTCGAAAACATGCTGGTGAACTGAACTTGTGCATGGAAGTTGTTGTTACCTGCTGCCGAGGTGGTAAAGCATCAAGCTTTCCTGCCAAGTCGGTGTGAATCTGCAAGTGCTGCTGAAACCTGTTCAACGCCATAACAACCCGCGAACTTCCACTCACAGCTAGCTGGTGGCTGTGCATATGGTGCCCTGGCTAGAAATCAAACTCAGGTTTCCTGCATGGAAGTGGAGGATCCTACCCAGTAATCTATCACTGACTCATTGTAAGTCTGTGTTTTCCAGTGTATTAAAGCATACTATCAACCAGCAAAATAAACAGTTGGCATATTTATATGAAAAATTAATTTCTCATGTTGCTGTTTGGATCAGGAGATCTCCTTCCTTCAACTTTGCATTTTCAAGGCTTAGCATGGAGCATTGTAGAAGGGGACATCAAGAAGTTCATGTGAAAATGGAATTAAAAAATAAAAATAAGAAATTTAAACTTTACTTCTGAACATAAAATGCACTAAAGTCAAGATACTTTTGTAAGTGATAATATTTAGTCCATCCTTAAAGAACTGAGGTTCTTGGAATTTAACCATGTAAATGCAGAAAAATTGGTGTCCTTTTAGGATCCAAAGTAAGACTGTAAGGTGAATGTCTAATGATTTTCCATGAAACGTCCTTATTTGATGAGAGGAATTAACAGGAACATTGTGGCTAAAAAGAACTAACAAAACTTTCCCAGACTTTTTTTCTGCTGAAGCTGTAGTGAACTTTCTTAAAACAGCTTTTTAAGAAACAGAATTTATATCTCACAAGAAAGCAAACAAAATGCCTATTCCATGATCTTTGTTTTTGATCAGTCAGCTTTTACTGGACCTGAACCATATTCACTTCTTGACAACCATTGTTTTGATTGGTCTTTGTCTTCAGGTGTACTGATACAGCCATTTTCATCTTCTGGGACAATTCTTTGAAGAATTGTTTCAGGATCTTGATTCCACTTGTTTAAATTTTCCACTGAATGCTTTGCTCTTGTCTGCAGCTGTTCTGGAAATAGCAGCCTTGCTATCCATTGAGCCAGAGAGTTTGTTTCACTTTAGCTTTTCAGTCAGAATTGTGCAAACTGAACCAATTGAGATATTTATGGTTTTGGCTATTGTTTTTGCCCTTAATCGCCAGTCCTCTTCAATTTGGGCCTAAACAACATTGTTTCCTTGAAAATTGATATGAATTATCTGCTCTGGGGGCTTCATTTTCAACATCATCTTGTCCCTTCTTAAAATGAGTTATCTATGGGGCATTATCTTTGGGACATTATCCACATTCATTTTTCATAGAGTACCTATGACTTTACATTTTTCCACCCAAGTTTCATCATACAGTCTATGTTTGCTCCTGCTTCAAATTTAGTTGAATTCATGTTGCGCCTTACTAAATGATCTTATCCTTCACAATGCTTCAAACTAGATCATTTTCAGAAGTTTATGAAAAGATAATGAGTTTACTTTGGTGCAATTAAAAAATCATGCTTAGTTTTTACATAGAATCCACTTTCCATGAGCTTTTTGAAGATTGTTAGCATGCCAGAGGTTAATATGTGGCAAATTAATAAAGTCAATTTTTTTGCTTAACCTTGACTAATTTATCCTAAGTGGGATGAGACAGTTTCTGAGTTTATAGTTACTTTTCCTTCCCCAAAGAAAACTTGCAATAATAGAAAAGGAAAGAATATAGATTTACTCACAACCTCCTGACTTTGGCTTGTCATCATTCTTTCTATGAAACACAACCTGACTGAAAACTAAATGCTGCATCTGAATGAAATGGCTTGTCATCTCCCCACCCCCTAATATTTCTGCTCAGGAAATTTAATCTTCAAAAACGTTGTGTTCTCGTCTCACTGCCTACGCATGTGCCTGGGGTCACTGACAATAAGTAAGGTGGATTGTTCATATGCCCGTGGAAAGACATGGGCGAGATGCGGCTCACTAGGTGAAAGAAGGCGGGAGGAGGGAGGGAAGCACTTGAGGGCCCCTGGATGCATACTTTCCCTGTTTAGAGAAACATCACAAAAGGGTCACACAACACCTCTTTCTACAAAACTGGACCCTGCTTTACGAGGTAAAAATAAGGTTGTGTCTTGAAAAGAGGGAATGTTGGTATATAAACCTTGAAAGAAAATTGCCCTCTTGGCTTAAGATGAGTGACTAAAAGGGTAGTAGGGTAGGGTCCGGAGAGAGGACTAGTTTCCACAAGCATCCTCCGGCATAGCTACAGGCTGTGCATAAACCGTGTTCTTTGTACAGGAGGCACTGACAATAGTGTTGTGTCTGAACTTCGCTTGAAATTTGGGTTGTTTTTGCTATAAAATGGTGATTTCGGGCTGAGCCCCAGTGGCGTAGTGGTTGTGCGCGGGACTGCGGCCCACTCGGATGGAGGTTCAATTCCGGCTCCCAGGAGCAAAGGTTGGGCCTCCTACTCCCACCACCAGGGTAGTGATGCCTAAAAAAAAAAAAAAGGTGATTTCAGTAGTAGCTACCACTTAGAGTATTAAGATTAAACAAATTAACTTGGGTAAGGAACCCAAGCCAGAGTGGAGTTGGCT
Source organism: Nesogale talazaci (assembly GCA_004026705.1). Lineage (NCBI taxonomy): Eukaryota > Metazoa > Chordata > Mammalia > Afrosoricida > Tenrecidae > Nesogale > Nesogale talazaci. The sequence goes on from PVJH01002147.1 coordinate 99,368, forward strand.
GACCTTGTTCTACCGTCTGAGATTAGAATGGTATGTGTGGTCTACTATGATGTCACTGATTAACCTGCTGGGTTTGAAGCTGACCTTGAGTTCCATGCTGCATCTATGAAGATTCCAAAAGTAGAATAAAGGGTAGTGAAAAAATTTACACAGATTTAAAACTTCCTGACATAATTCAGATTTATAATAAGCTCGAAACAAATACAAAGCCCTCAGCAAACCATTAAACCCTTTGTCATCTAGTTCATTCTGTCTCATAGCACCGTTTTGGGTAGAGCTACCCTTTTCGAGTTTCAAGGCTGTAATCTGTATTAATCTGGGGGCTTTGAACTACTGACCTTTCAGTTAGCAGTTGAGTGCTTAATCAAGGTGCCAACAAGGCTAGTTCCCAACACTGTAGCAAGTGAAGATGCTTAGACCCACAAAAATCGATAAAGTCCTTGGATACTAAAGCTACTTTTGTTCACGTAGAAAAGTTGTTTCTCAACTCAGAAAGCAGGATGCCTTTACTATTTAAAGCGTTATATGACGGTAAAATACATATAACAAAGCAATAGCCATCTTAGCCACCCACTGACATTATTTACAATGCATACTTTATACCTCTGTGACTACGAATCATTCCATCAACTTAAACAGAAACTCAGGACTTTACGTTTCCTCCTCCTTCCTAGGAACTGCGAATAAATTTTGGTCTCCAGGTATTTGCATGTTCTAGATACTTTATATAACTCAGAGTTTAGAGTATTCATTCTTTTGTGCCTTACTTATTTCACTCAGTGTGTTTTATGGTTTATAGACTGCATTGTACGCTCAACAGCATGCCAGAACTTAACTTCAAGCTTTATTATTATTTGTCTCTGTGTGGTATTTCCTCCATAAAATAGGGAAGCAACCTATATCTGGCAGCATTTTTGGAGTCAGTGAAAACTAGTTTAATATGTGTGCATCGTTTTCAAGTATGTTTGTTTGGTCTTCTTCCTTCGGCCCAGAGACCTGCTGGAGACAGGTTGCTTTCTGCTTCAGTCAGGGCCGTAAAAGCAGGTGGCGAAGGTGGGCATAAAGCAGTGGTCCTGGGGCCCCGTTACTTGTTTCCGTATCAGGAATGAACAGCAAGACACTCGTGTTGTCTATTTGTTTGTTTGAATCGATGTTAAGCGATACAAAATGAGCCGGGGTGGAGTGCTGGCGAGGTCACGAGTCCCAAGCTTTCTTCTCTCTTAGACGTTGACATCCCGGAAAGGCACAGGGGCAGTTAGTTCTGCCCTGTTCGGTGGGGCCGCTCTGAGTTGCCATCGACTTGATCGCGCCGAGTGTTTGCGTTCTTGGCCACTGAGAAGAGGAGGGCTTTTCTTCTGCTTTCTCTTCTAGGCGAGGCAAAGTTACAAAGGCCAGTGAGGTCATAACTCCCCGAGCAGACCACAAGACGGGTGGAGCTGACGTCATGCATGAATGGACTGGGAGCGGCTGGTGCCTGGTACCTGGGCGTCTCCGCTTGGCTGGGAACATGACTACTGACCACGTCCAAATCTGCGCTAATGACTGCTGGCCCGTGAGAAGAGAGAGAGGCTTCCCCATGTCAGATCGGAATGCAGACACTATGGAAAGAATCAGGCCCCGCATGTTAGTGCTGGGATGCCTTCATTCTCAGCTTCCTGACTTAAGCTTGATGGTTGCCAGATAGTGTGGATATTTCTTTTCCTCTAAAGAATGTGGACCGGTTGGTCTAGAGTTGATTCTCCCCTAGGACGATGCTGTATGTGTCAGAATAGAACTGTGTTCCACAACGTTTTTAATGGCAGGTTAAAAGACACACACACATACACACAGATATCTAGGACTTTATTTTTAAAGGAGCTCTGAGTGGACTTGAACTTTCAATCTTTCAGTCAACAGCTGCATGCATGAACCATTTGCACTGACTGTGACAGGGAAACACCTTCCCCCTTGCCCCCCGCCTCCCCCTACCCCCATTCTCCATTGCATACAGCCTCAGTTTCAGGAGCTCACCTCAACTCTGCTTTCCAATTGCCCTTCCAAGCCCAGTCCAAACCTACTCACTCTCCAGCATGGAAGAAAAAGAGGACAGTGATCCCTGTGGGGTTTGAATGCTCCAGTAACACAGACGTAAAGTCACAAGACCCCATGGAATACTGCCCCTCCAGCTAGCCTGTCCTGCTGCCAAAGACAAGAGAGGCAGGGAAGAGAGGAAGTCACACCCACTTCCTCTTCTTATTTCCTCCAACTAGCAACTGCTGTGGATAGCGGTGTGCTAGAAATGACACTTATTTAACCCAGTCTCTGGGTACTCTTTAGTAGCCCAGCTGTGGAGCAAGGGGTCTCAGCCACACATTGCTCAGAAAAGCTTTAGGACAATTTGAGAGCAGATAGTCTGTGAGTAAATTAGAATTTTATCCTCTCAAAATACTTGGTAAAGATCCCTGTGGGGCTTCAGGAGAGGCATTGGACCACTACCCACACACTGACGCTCCAGCTACCCTGAGGGAGAAAGTGCCATCAGCAACTCTGAGGGAGAAGAAGAAGAAGAAGGAGGAGGAGGAGGAGGAGGAGGAGGAGGAGGAGGAGAAGGAGAAGGAGAAGGAGAAGGAGAAGGAGAGGGAGAGGGAGAGGGAGAGGGAGAAGGAGAAGGAGAAGGAGAAGGAGAAGGAGAAGGAGAAGAAGTTGCCAGCCCTGGGAAAAAGTTAAAGACCCAGAAACCCTTTCCAGGGTTGCTATGAATCAGGATGAACACTTGTCTGCCAGTTTGTTTTACAATGGTGGCTAGTATATTACTGTGTTGCTGGGAGAATGTCACAGCTATTCCAAAAACCAGCACTGTCACTCACAGTGAACAGGTTTCAATGGAGCTTATAGACAATTAGAAAGGGAATATGTTATCCATTTTTGAGGAATAAGCTACTGAAACCATGATGAATAGCAGCAGAACATGGTCAGAGTTACTAAAAATCAACACAGGGTACTTAACCGAACCAATTATCTAACCAAATCATCTAACTTATCTAACTACACAATACTCCTTACCTAATCAGCTTATCCTACTTAGCCAAGATAATCCTACTTACTCCATGATGGACAGGTGCTCCCAGAAAGCATGTTCTCAGATTAAAAACAACAAAGAATGAAAACTGCTGTATTTTCAGAAGAGAACTATAAACTTAGCTGTCTATGTTGGTTCTTTCCTCTTTCTCTTGTCTTCCTCATCCCAAATCCCAGTCCAGGCTGAGCATTGGCTATTATGACTTTAGAAGAAAACTACCAATAGAAGAATATTTTTACAATCTACGGGTCATGTCAAATATAAACCAAAAGGAAAACAAGACCAAAGATATCAGATGTTACAAGGAAACTGTCATGTGATTAAGTATGAGCCTCCCAAGAATTTAAAAACTCATCCACATCCCTTTATTGGGGTCTCCCTCACTGCCATTGAGTGGAGTTGATAGTTCACAGGGACCTTATAGGACAAGGTAGAACTGCCCTTGTGGGTGTCCCAGACTGTAACTCCTTAGGGGGGTTGATAGCTTCAAGTTTCTCTCCAGGAGAGGCTGTGACTTCAGACTGCTGACCTTGTGACTAGCAGCTCAACTCATAATTAACTATGCTAGCAGATGTTCTTTACCAGGGCAAAGGTTTAAAAAAGGACTGTCATCCCAACAAATCTGAAGAGCTTCCTGCCTTGGGCCTCCTGTATCTCTCTAATTGGATCTCCTACATGCCATTTCATATACCTGTGTTCAAGCCACATTTTCATCATTCCTTGCACTTAAGAAATCTTTATTTTCAGCTCAGCAGTATGCATGCCCTTGCTTCTCACCGAAATATGCCCTCCTTCCTAATACCCACTTTCTCAGACTACCTCTTCCTCATTGTTCCAGACACAGTTTCATCTCTCTGGCCAGTGGGTTCTTATCAGAATCAAGCCACTTTTTCATTGGGGTATTTACCAAGGAGATCTGAGATTTCTTGGTAAGTCTGCTTGCTGGGAACTCCCACCTCCCGGAGACATATGGTTGATTATACATGTCACCTAGGTTCTAGTGCCAGGTGGTTTGAGCAAACACTAGTCAAGTGCTGCTCTGAAGGCGTTCTAACAAATGATTATAACATTTATAACCATTTGCTGGTAAGGAAAGAAGCTCACCCTCAGTAATATGGGTGGACTTCATTTAATCAGTGGACGACTTTAAGAATAAAATGGAGGATTTCTAAGGAAGAAGGAATTTTGTAACACAGATATCTTGCCAGAGATTCTAGCCCATTGACCTGGACTCAAGACTATCAGTGTTTCTAGCCTTACAGATTTGGGGCATGCCACCCGCACCCCCAACAACATAAGCCAGTTCTTTAAAACTATCTATCTGTTCACCCTCTACACTATTGGTTGTGGTTGTCTAGAGAATTTGATTAAATGCATATGTACACCCTATTTTGTAGCTCTTTGAATTTCAAACATCTGAAGTAATATTCACCATGCAGTAGGTGCTGAGAGTCTGAGTGGGGCAAACAAGGAACACTTTGAGCTGCTTTTGGAGGCTTGGATCAAAGGCACCTAGATGAAAGGCCTGCTGGGTTACTTCTGATGGTTCAGCCATTGAATTCCCTTTGGAGCCTAGTATTTTGCTGATGTACAAAGGATTACCCTGAGTCAGAAACAGTTTCACAGTAACTGTTTGTAGTGGGTGTTCAATAAATGGGTCAAATGAATGGCTTATTAATAAAAAAGGGTAGGGTCACTTCGGTACTTTCCTATTGTTCAAAGCCACAGAGAACACAGAGCAAACACTGGGGAACTACAGACATGAGGAACATTGTGATTATTAGTTAAAGCCACAGAGGTCAGATAAAGAATTTTCAAGGGAAGCTTTGCCATTCAAAATTCATCAGGAGTGTCTCACCACTGTTTAATTTCCCATCTTTATAATGAGAGGCATGGTGCAACATTCTTCCTAGGGTTGTTGTAGAAATGAAATAGGATAAGGTCTATAAAGTCATCCACGCATTGACAGGCCTAGCATTCCACTTCTAAAATTCCTCAAGGGATCACACAAATAGAGTGCTGGGAAATGAGCCCAATAGGTTGGAAGGCAGTCAAAATTTATAGTGACCAAAGTAATACACTCGACTGTGAAGATGATGTGGGCTCAGGCAATGCCTGGTTCATTGAATGCAGGGTCACCTCAAGCAGGGCTGACTCTATGGCAGTTCACAACAATAACAACAGCAGTAAAACCAACAAGACAACTTGTTCTCGTGGAGACACGCAGAAGCAGGGTCAAGGGGGCGAAAAGGTGTTAGAAAAACAGAAATCTGTTCTCTAGTGTCAGAAAATAGAGGTCTGGTTTTTCAAGTGAGGCAATAGATGGTAGAAATAGCATTTTATGCCCCATCAAAAATGGTGTCGTAAGTCACACCCTCTACCAAGGGAAAAATCAAACAAGCCACCGAAGAAACAAAGGTTCCAAGTCTCTGCTAAAGGTCTTAAGAAACTCTGAGGGAAACAAAGGTTGGTTCACACTCTTGACTAAGATGGGGTTATTTGTTTCCCTCAACAGTTTTATTGGCATGTAATTTAGATCTCATACACTTGACTAGTTCAATCATTCAATCATATTGAGGCGACTGTACAATCAGCACTACATCTCTCAAGAGCACCCTCCACCCCCCAATGGTTAAATCACCTTTAAAATGAGTAGTGAAAGCAAGATCCGTTCTGGTGCTATCATCCCCCTCTTGCCTTCATTATTTACTCCCTAAATCCTCTGCCCCTCTCTATGTCCACCTCCCCACCCCCTGCCATTCTCTATGACATCTGTAGTAGTTAATATCTTTTCACATTCACTCCTCCTGTGCTTCACACCTGGGGAACCTCATAGAAGACCATGAAAAAAATCACACTGAGATGGTAAGGATAAGATCATATTAGTATAAAGGCAAAAATACAAATAATGTATGGGATGGAGAAAATCCTCATCAACATTCAAGGAGCCAGGGAAGAAATTTCTATCATTAGGATATTAAGAGATGCTTACACCCACAGCAAATTCAGGTCATGTCCACAGGGAGATCAACTGGCCAAGTATCGAATTCAATCCAGCATAATCAAGACTGCAAATGTCTTTGCCTGTGAGTAAGGATGTTCAGGACTCTTACCTTTGGCTAGAGTGGATCTTCTAGTGGCTCAGTCTGACCAGATACTCTGCTGATGGGCTTGGCACTTTCACTATCCTTCACAGCCTTCTACAAGTTGGGTGTTCATAATTGTAGCTCTAGTGCTTTTCTTCTCATAATGTTGTAATTTTGCAATTGTGTTTTTGAATCACACAATGTTCTTCAGTGTGGACGTAGTTGCCTCTTCCTTTAGATGACTCTTTGCTTGAATACAAATCTTTAGGATCGCAAACACTGTTCTGATTGATAGTTGGGCACCATCAATATTCTTCACCACACTTTGCTGTAGCACCCTTATCTTCTTAAAAATTTTGTTATTGTCGTTGCTGCTTATGTTTTATTTTATTATTAGTTTAAATTATCTTATTGGGGGCTCATACAGCTCTTATCACAATCCACCACACACATACATACTTACGAGCACATTTGTACATTTGTTGTCATCATCGTTTTCAAAATATCTTCTTTCTATTTGAGCCCCTGGTATCAGCTCTTCATTTTTTCCCTTCCCTTTCCCACCCTCTCTCCCTCATAAACTCTTGATAACTTAGAAAACTTTTTCCCCATGTCTTACACTGATTGATGTCTCCCTTCACTGACTTATTTGTTGGTCATCCCACTGGGAGGGGGGTTATATATAGATCATTGTGATTAGACTCCCTCTTATTCTCCCCACATTGCTCTTTCCCTCCAGATATTGCTCTCCTCTCCTGAGGAGTTTATCTGTCCTTGATTACCTGTGTCCCCAGCTCTTTTACGCACCCATGTACATGGTCTGGTCTAGCCAGTTTTATAATGTAGAATTGGGGTCATGATGGTGGGCAGGAAGGAAGCATTAATGAACTAGAGGTATATTTATCGGTGCTATACTATACCCTGACTGACTTATCTTGTCCTTGTGACCCTTCTGTATGGGGATGTCCAATTGCCTACAGATGGGCTTTGGGCCTCCACTCTTCACTCCCCCTCATTCACATTGATAAGATTTTTTTTTGTTTTGGGTCTTCGATGCCTGATACATGATCCCATCGACACTTTATGATCACAAAGGCTTTTGTGTTTCTTCCATGTGGACTTTGTTGCTTTTTAGCTAGATGGCCACTTGTTTATCTTCAAACCTTTAAGACTCAGATGCTATACCTCTTGATAATCAGACATCATCAGCTTTCTTCACCACATTTTCTTATACACTATTTTGTTTTCAGCAATTGTATAAGGAAGGTGAGCATCACAGAATGCTAAGTTATTAGAGCAAAGTGTTCTTGCATTGAGGGAATACTTGAGTAGAGTCTCAATATCTGTCTGCTATATGTTAACACTTAACATATAAATATATGTACATAGATTTATTTGCTTATAGTTATATAGAGATATATTTACATATTTATATACCTGTGTTTAGACCTCTATAAGTGCCCATTGCCTCCTAGTTCTTTCCTCTATTTCCTTTTACCTTCCTCTTGTTTCATTATTGTGTTCAGCCTTCATTTGGGTTTCAGTAATTACTCTCAGTTACACTGCCTTTGATCAAGCCCTACCAGGCCTCCTACACCCTCCTCGCTATCAATTTTAGATCACTTATTATTCTCTTGTCCCTAGGTTTGTTAATACACTTCCTTTCCCTTGCTTCCCTCTCTCCCATATAAGCCTGGAACCATCAGTCCTGTGGTTTTCTCCTCCCGATTGTTTATCCTGCCTATCTTATCTAGATAGACACGCAGAGAAAATAATGACAAAAACAGGATCAAGCAAAATAAAGGAATAGCAACAAACCAAATCAAAACAATAGCCCAAACCAACAAAAAGCCTGTTATATAGTTCAAGGTCGGTTTGTTGACCTTTAGGATTGTTTTCCAATTCAGTCTGTTGGGATGTCATGCATTGGTCCTAATGTCTATTCTTGTTATTCCCTGGACTTCATTGTTTTTCTCCCTTTGTTGCTCTGTTGCACACTTTTGCATTTCACCCCAGTGTGGTGGGGTTAGATATGGCACAATTCCCATGCTGTGTCTCCAGTGTTGTCCTTTGAAGCGCTATGGCTCAATGAGGGACATTATGTATCATGATGGGGCTGGTTCTATCATCCGCTCTGCGTATTGACTGCTCTGAGCAGGTATATTGTCTTTGGGGCTTTGTGGGCCAGGATGTGTCCCACTCTCTCTTCTTTGCTCTTTGTTTGCTCCTATACCACCCGTATCTACAGTGATCATTTCACGAAGGTGAGTATCGAACTGAGTCATAATTTAAGAATGAGCTAGGATTCACTGTGAGTTTATTACTCTTCCCTGGATCAATGTTTTGTTGTTGCAACTTGGGAATTAATACATATTTCATATCATTCCATAGTTCAGTCAGGTTAAACATAATTGTACAATTACATAAGGTGGGTTTCTTAAAAATGTCTGAGATAATGCCAGAGAAGGGACTCTTGGGATTCCAAGGGCAATTGAATGTTGCTGCAGAGCAACAGATTTCTCAGAGTGGTGTCAACTATGGTGGTATGAAGCAGGTTAAGTCCGTGGGAGTCCAGTCTTTCTGTCATCATTTGCTGATAAGGCACACCTCGAGATAAGGAGAAAAACTTCCAAAAATCTATGAATGATAGGAACTTGGAATGTGTGATGTATGAATTTGGAAAATTGGAAGCAGTCAAAAATGAAATTGAACACATAGAGATCCATAACCTAGGCATTAGTGAGCTGAAAGGTATTAATATTGGGCATGTTGAATCAAAAAGTCATATTATTTACTATTCTAGGAATAAAACAATCAAGAGGAATGACGTAGCATTCATTGTCAAAATGGATATTGCAAAATCAATCATGAATTGCAATGCTGTCAGTGATAGAATTATATCTATTTCCTTCAAAGAAATCAATACAACTATCATTTAAATTTATAAACCAATCATAAAATTCTAGTGATGAAAAAACTGAAGAATGCTAAAAATGACTTCAGTCAGAATTTGATCAAACATGCAATTAAAGACACACATGGAAGATGGTGAGTGATTAACACAGACCAGTGGGTCTCTGCAGAAATCAGCCCAGAAGAGTTACTAAGAGGGAAATTCAACACCGCTGAGTCACAGGAGGAGTATCATAAAGAGGGGTTGGGGGCTTTTGGCTTACCACAGTGAAGGCCAGCTAGGGTTTGATCCTAGCCCCACCACTGTTTGCCACTGTCTCCGCCAGAGCCGGAACCACAATCAATTGGATCATACTTTATCTAAACAGAGACTCAACTTGTTCATAGCAAGGGGGCAAGGATTAAACCCTTGAAATCCCACAGTCAGGGCTCAGGGCTCAGCTATAGTTACTTTGTGTTCCCTCTCTTCTCTCTAGCTTCCCACAGTTTTAGCAGGCTTAGTTCTTTGGTGTTATTTCCTCATGATCTCTTCGATTAGGCTCACATGCCATTGTGAACCTCTAGACCATAGCCTAGGGCAACCATGCCTGCTACACTCAACTGGGATAGTCCCACCTTGTGCAGTGTAGCCTAAGGTTTGAGAAGTCCATCCACCCTCCACATACCCAAATTCCTACCAAGGAATTCCTGCCTGCATGGCTGGGAGAGCTCATATCTGTCCTCTGATGGAGGGAACATACTCCTTTCTGCCTTAGTGCCTCACATGGCCTAAGACAGTTCAGCCAACACCAGTGAAAGTTCCACGCTGCTGTGGGAACTACTGTCCAAACTTCATAGTGATCTACCTGATCAGGGCAATTCCACCCATCATTCACGGTGCTCTACACACAAACAGGCAACCCACCAGCCTTCTGTGGAACACCCTTTGCAGCGGGCAATCCCAAACACCCCCTGCAGTGCCCCAAGCTGCCATGGGCTATACCATCATGCCTTCTAGTGAGATCACACAGTACAACACCATCTGTGTGGGTCCACCACAATCCAGCCAGTGGTACCAGAGAGGACCATCCAACTTGCTCTTCAAATAATGGAATACTGGTTCACGAGAGAAAGAGTTAAGCCACAGGAAGATAAAGTGGTAGACCAATTACACAGTGAAATTATTCAGAGGAAATTTGAAGACATTCTTTTTTTCTCAATGATTTATTGGGTGTTTTTAAAGCTCTTTTAACATTCAATACATCATTTATATCTAGCATATTTGTACACATATTGCCATATTCATTTCCAAATGTTTTCTACTTGGGGCACTGGTATAGGTCCTCTTTCCCCCTGAAGACACATTCTTAAGAGTCTCCCAAAGACAGTCAGTGCTCTTCAACTACTGGGAAAATGGAACCTGGTTCCTTGAAAAGAATGCAGCACAAACAGCAATCAGCCCCAAAAGCCTCAATGAAAAAACAGGAGAAACAAAAGGCAAAGTAGAAGATGTCCTGAACTTAATGACAAGCATAGAAGAAACAGACATTGATATGCTAGAGGAAAAAAATTTTTTTCAGATGCTGCTTGGAGTCATACAGGATATGAGGGAAACAATACAAAAAAAAGAATTAAATGATAGAGGAGATAGAGTTCATACACCAAAGGGAAATACAAGATCTTAGGAATGAGACAACAGGGCTGAGCCCTGGCGGTGTAAGTGGTTGAGTGTAGGACTGCGGCCCGCGGGCTTGACGGTTCAAATCCAGCGGCAGCTCTCAGGAGCAGCACTGGGTAGCGCCCACGACCACCAGAGGCAGTGATGCCCAACAACAACAACAACAACAAAATGAAAAAAAAGAAAAACAGGAATGAGATAACAAAAACCAACAGCAGACTCACAAATTGCATAAATCGACTGGAGGAAGCAGAAAACTGCACTAGTGATCTAGGATAGCCAATTGGACATTAACAAACATGAACAAAAATCTAATAAGATCATCAGAGAAACTAAAGAAAATGTAAGGGCCATGAGGAGGAACAACATCAGAATAACTGGATTACTGGAGAAAGAAATGACAAAGAAATCATCTGCAATAATAGTGAGAGAATTCTTAGAAGAAAAGTTCCCCAGTTTAATGCAGGAACCAGACAGTCATTCAGGAAGCTGAAACAACACCAACATGACTGAATATGAAGAAGAAACCACTAAGCCACATTATTATTATTATTATTATTATTATTATTATTATTATTATTAAACTATCCAATTTTGAGGAAAAGGAGAAAATCATGATAGCAGCTAGGAGAAAACAATCAATCATACATGGGCAGAAGAACAGCATTTTTCAAGCATAAATAAGAGACTATCACAGAGAACAACCCTAACCCAGGGGGCAAAAAAGGGAAAACAGCCCTGAATATAGGAATGGCTTAAGGGTGGAAATAAGTCAAGAATGATCAACCCTAACACACACATGCAAAGCACACTAAAAAGAAAGGGCAGGTAGGGAAACATCCAACACAAAAGGTATAAGATGACATCACATATTCCACAGATGGAGATAATAACTAAAATCAATGGACTGAACTCAGATATCAAAAGGCTGAGGCTAGTTGACTGGCTTAGAAAACACAGTCAATCTGCTGTCTATAGGAGACATGTCTCAAGACTACAGACAAAAATAGACTAAGAATCAAAGACTGGAAAAAGGCACACCAAGCAAACAATTAAAAAAAAAACAGAGGTAGAAATCTTAATCTCGGATAAAATTGATCTCAAAGTGCAAACCATAAAAAGAGATAAGGTGGGGACACTATACAATGCTCAGGGGAATCGTAGACAATGAACCAATAACCATTTTAAACATATGTTCCCCAAATGAGACACCTAAGGAAAAAATGAAAAAAATCACAGTCTCAACAATTTTAGTGGGTGACTACAATTACATCACTCTCTGAGAAAGATATGTCACAGAGAATGAGACTCAACAAGAAGGAAAGAGATCTAAGGACTACAATTAGACAACTTGACTTGATAGATATCTGCAGAGCTTTTCATCCAAATTCAAAAAATTCACATTCTTTTCAAGTCCACATGGCACATATTTCAAGATAGACCACATGCTGAGGCATAAGGCGAATTTACATAAATTTAAGCACATTGATAACATACAGACCTCTCTCTCTCTGACCACAAAAGGAAGATGAAGAAAACAATTGAAGGATTAATAATTATTGCAAAAGGAGTACAGACTGGCCCAGGTCAGAGATGAAATTAGGAAATTTCTAAAAGGCAACAAGAATGAAAACATGACACATCACAACTTATGGGACACAGAAAAGACAGTTACCAGGGTTAGTTTCATAGCAATACATGCACACCTGAAAAAAGAAGAGCATCTCATAACTGACATGCTGGCACAAAATTTACAACTAAAGCAGAGTCAGAAGGACAATCCAACTAATAGCAAAGGAAAAGAAATAATAAAAATCAAGGCTGAGATTCAGGAGAGGGAAAATAAGAAAACAATGGGAAAAATTAATGCTGCTAAAAGTTGGTTATTTGAAAGGATTAATAAAAGTGAAAAAATGCTGGCAGATTTAACCAAATAAAGGAGGGAACAAATTTCAATAGGAAGAATGAGGGATGAAAGAGGGAACATTACAAATGACCCTAATGAACAAAGTACAGTACTCCAATGAATTCAACAGCTTAGAAGACACGGGCAACTTCTTAGAAAAACAGTCCCTCCCTAGACTATCTCTGAGGGGCATTAAGAATCTCAACAGATACATAGCACTAGAAGAAATAGACAAGTTTATCAAGGGATTACCAACAAGCAAATCACCTGGATCAGATGGCTTTATATGAGAATTCTATCAAGAATTCAGTAAAAAACTGATTTGAATTCTACACAAACTCTTCCAAAACATAGAAAAAGATGGCAAACTCCTGAACTCCTTCTACGAAGCTAATATAATACTGATACTGAAACCAGGTAAGGATCCCACAAGAATGGAGAACTACAGACAAATATTTCTAATGAACATTAATGTAAAATTCCTTATTAAAATATTGGCCAATAAAATACAAAAGCATATAAATAATATAAATACTTAATTCACCAAGTGTGGTTCATACCTGGGATGCAGGGTGGATTCAACATATGAAATATTATTATTGTCATTTGCCACATTGACATGGAAAACTATAAGAACCACATGATAATATTGAAAGATGGGGAAAAATCATTTGACAACATCCAACACCAATTTCTGTTTAAGACACTCAAGAAGATAGGAAGGGGAGGAAAATTGCTCAATTCAATACAAGCTAAATATGAAAGCCATCAGTCAACGTGGTCGTCAATGAAGAAAAGTTGAACACAATCTCACTGAAAAAGGGGACTAGACAAGGATGCCACTTGTCCCCACTCTTATTTAATATCATACTGGAGGTTTTAACTAACAGCATAAGGCAAAGAAAAGACCTTAAAGGTATTTGCCTGGGGAAGTAAGAGATGGAGCTTTCATTATTTGCAGATGGTATGTTTTTATATATGAAAAAATCCCAAAAGCTCCAAAAGGGGAATACTGGAAGCAATAGCGGAGTATGACAGAGTGGCAGGATACAAGAGCAACAATCAGAAGCCTTTTGAACTGCTATATACATCGGGTAAGACCACAGAAGAAGAGATTTTAAAAAGGTGGTAACCTTCAGAATAACCAAGCACAAATTGAAATATCTAGGGATATACCTGATGAAAAGAACAAAAGATCTACATGACAAAACTTACAAAACACTATCCCAAGAAACGAAGAGTAACCTCAAAAAATGGAAGAATGTCCCATGCTCATGGATCAGAAGACTGAATATAGTAAAGATGTCAGTTCTACCCAAAGCACTATATGAGTTTCATGGAATTCCAATACAATTACCCTCATCTTTCTTCAAAGAAATGGAAAAACTGATGACTAACTTCATATGGAAAGGGAAGAAGTCCAGAATTAGCAGAGATCTCCTCAAGAAGAAGGACACAGTGGGAGGGTTTCGTTTACCTGACTTCAGCACATATTATACAGTCACAGTGATCAAAACAGCATGGATTGGCATAATGATAGATACTTAGACCAATGAAAAAACCCTGAAAACTCAGAAATAAAATCGTCAGCATACAGTCAACTGCTTTTTGATAAGGGCCCCCAAAATATCAAATCGAAAGCAGATACCCTCTTCAACAAGTGATGCTGAAAAAAATGGATATCTACCTGTCACAAAATGAAGCAAGACCTTACCTCTCTCCATGCATAAAAATAAACTCAAGATGGATCAGGTCTCAAAGTAAAACCCCAAACTATTAGAGCCATCAATGAGGGAATTGGGACCAACCTGTGAACTTTGGCACAGGGCTTATGTAGGTTCTCAGAAATAGGGAAAGACAAACCCAGAGGAGGCACATATTGACAAGTGGGATATACTGAAGATAAAACACCTGTGTACATCAAAAGAATTCATCAAGAGAGTAATAAGAGAGGGACAGGGAAAACATCTTTAGCAATAACAAAGCATACAAAGGTCTTATTACTAACATCTACAACACCATGATAACTGCCAAAACAAGCAACACTAACTGCTCACTAAGGAGGTGGACAAAGGACATGAACAGAATTTTCACAGAGGCAAAAATCCAAGTGGTCAAGAAACATATGAGAAAATGTTTCTGATCATTAGCCATAAGAGAAATACAAATCAAAACAACAACGAGATTTCACCTAATACTCTCAAAGATAGCCCAATTAAAAAAATCAGAAAGCAACAAGTGTTGAAGGGGCTGTGGGGAGAAACGAACTCTCATCCACTGCTAATGGATCTGTAGGTATATACAGCCACTATGTAAATTGGTTTGACAAAATCTAAAACAGATGAAAATTGAGCTACCATATGACCCAGCAATATCCTACTGGGAGTACACCCAGAAGGGGCAAGAAATAAACCATGACCAGACATCTGTGCTTCAGTGTTCATAGCAGCACAGTACACAATTGCAAGGAGTTGGAAACAACCCAAATTTCCATCAACTTACGAATGAATTAAGTTGCTGTTATACAGACATACCATGAAGTACTACTTGCTTAAAAGCAGTGACGAGCACCTGAAGCACATCATCGTATGGGAAGAATTGGAAGAAATCATGCTAAGTGAAGTAAGCCAAGCACAAAGGGACATGTGGGTCCACTGAGGTCAGCTTAAAAATGCAAAAGGGGCATAGGAAAAAAGTTACTGTATATAGAAATTCCTGGAGGGAGGCCCAGGTGGTATGACAGGGGCCAGACCAAAACCAGGGCTACATATGGTAGCCCACTGAGGGGTGGGGAAGAGATGGCGATGTGTAGAGGTGGCAAGGAGTACGATCCCACCCAAGGGGAGGGTATTGTTTATATCTCCACAGGAAAAGAGGAACCAAGCTTAAGCCTAGTGTTTCAGGATGTGAATGCAGCATGCCGTCAGGGAACGTGGAGCCAGTGGAGGGGGTCTGAGGGCTCAATTCCAATCCCAACTACCCAGACAGCCACCTCTCCGCAGGGGAGTTTGCTTTGGAGGACAGCACTGAAGCTGCAGCTTGGGGAGTGGGACATACCTGATTAGCACACATGAGAACAAATGAAGGGGGAGGAAGAGAGAGTGGAGTGCATCCTCGCACATCAATCCTTGAGGATGATATCCTCACTCAGAAAAGCCAATACACAGAGAGGACCATATGGCCAGCCCCACTATGTAACACTGTGTCTCTCGCTGACCCAAGGCCCTAAAGAGACAACAATGGAGAAGCAGTTTCAGAATTGTACCCTGTCCGACCACACCACACCATGGCAAAACACGAAGGGAGTGTAGCAGAGCAGCAGGGAGAGTAAAGCATGGAGTTCCCGAGGGAGTGCCAAGAATATATTTTGGGGGCAGAGTGTGTCACCCCATCAGATCCAACTGAGGGGCACTCCTGGAGGTCAATGAACAGACCCTGAACTATTTAGAGGTTTTAATATTGTTATTATTATCTTTTACATATATATATATATATTTATATTCTGGACATTGGTTTTTTTGTTGTTGTCATCATTTTGTTTTATTTGGTCATTTCATCTTATGATGTCTTGTTTTTTTGGTACTTATTATTATCTCTGCAAATCTATCTAGATAAGGCAAAGAGGATCTACAGAGATCTAAATACAGGCACGAACCTAGTTAAATATATATATATATATATGTATATATCATGAGGAAATAGATCGATATGCATGTACTTATAGGGTTAGTATTAAGACAGCAGATGGGCATTGACCTCCACTCAAATACTTCCTCAATGCAAGAACACTTTGTTCTTTTAAATTGGCATTCCATGATGCTAACCTTCCTGACACGATTGCTGAAGACAAAGTGTGCATAAGCAAATGTGATGACAAAAGCTGATGGTGCTGGGCGATCAAAAGATATAGCATCAGGTGTCTTAAAGGCTTGAAAATAAACAAGCAGCCATCTAGCTCAGAAGCAACAAATCCCACATGGAAGAAGCACACCAGTTGGTGTGACCACGAGGTATCAAAGAGATCAGGCATTAGGCATCAAAGAACTAAAAATTACATCAACATAAATGAGGGGGAGTACATATTGGGGATCCAAAGCCTATCAGTAGGTGCAATGTCATCTGCTTACAGAAAGGTCACGAGAGAGAGAGAGAGCCCATCAAGGTACAGTGTAACAACAATGAACTATGCAACTTTCCACTAGTTTTTGAATGCTTTCTCTCCACCCACTATCATGATCTCAATTTTACCTTACAAATCTGGCTAGACCAGGGGATGTATACTGGTATAGATAGAAACCGGAAACATGGGTAATTCAGGACAGATGATTACTCCTAGATCAGTGGTGAGAGTGGTGATACTGGGAGGGTGGAGGCAAGGTGGAGTAGAAATAGGGAACCAATTTTAGGAATCAACATATAACCTCCTCCATGGGGTACAGACAACAGGGAAGTGGGTGCAAGTGAAGGGACACACAGGACAGTGTATGATATGACAAAATGATAATAATTTATAGATTATTAAGGGTTCATGAAGGAGGGGAAGTGGGAAGGGAGGGGAAACATGAGGAGCTAATACCAAGGGCTTAAATAGAAAGATGTTTCAAGAATGATGATGGCAACAGATGTTCAAATGTGGTTTGCGTACAATTAGATGTATGTATTTATTGATTGTGATAAGAGTTGTGTGAGTTTCCAATAAATGATTTTTAAAAACATGCAATTAAAATACATAGATAATTATTGGTGATTGAAATGCAGAAGTTGGAAACAAAGAAAGGGACAGTAGTTGGAAAATATGGACTTGGTGTGAGAAATGAAGCTAGAGATTGCATGATAGAATTTTGCAAAACTAATGACTTGTTCATAGCAAATATCTTTTTACAACAGCACAAAAGGCAACTATATCCATGGATTTCTCTATATAGAATACAGAAATGAAACTGACTATATTTGGGGAAAGATATTCTGGAGAAGTTCAATATAAGTGGCTAAAACCAGGCCAGAGGCTGACTTTGAACAGACCATCTAAGTTTAGGATATAGCTGAAGAAAATTAAAACAAGTACAAGAGTCAAAATATGACCTTGAGTCCATCTCACCTGATTCATGAGAGCATCTTAAGAAGAGATTTGATGTCACCTGCATGCAGAGATCTCTCATGTTCTGTTGTTGTTTCTTCATTCTTGGTGGTTGTGGGATTCCTGCTTCTGAGGTGCATCTTTCTTAACCCAGAGGAATTGCAAAACTGAGCAATCCTTGAATGAGAGTCCTCAAAACCTGATTTGCATTGGGTGGAAGATCCAAAGACTACAGATAGAAGATCCATGGCAAGTAATTTCACTTCACTGGCATTCATCCATGCAAACTCTCACTGATACTATTTGGAAATGTTATCATGATTATACTAGGCCTTGGCAATTTGGTTATGTACTATATTTTTTGGACCATAAGATGCACTCCCCTCACTCACATTAGGGGAAAAATGAGGGTGCACCTTAAGGTCTGAAGGTTTGGGGCCCCAGAACATTTTAGTGTTCATTTAGCATATTTGGTTTAGAATATTGTTTTCCTGCTCTAAAAACTGGGTATGTCTTATGGTCGGGTGTGCCTTATGGTCCGAAAAGAATGGCAAGTTACAGGCAAAAGGTCTTTGAATGTGATTTAGTAGGTTCTCAGAATAAGAACCTTTAAAGATAAGAAAGAATTCTGTTATCAAATACTGTTCCTTGGAGCTTGTTCTGTTATGCCAAGTTCTTAAATATCCAAGAAATTTATGGCTCGGTTCCTGGCAACTTTCTATTCATCATTTTGGTAGAGATCACATTAAAATGCTAAGGAATGAAGACATTTCATAAAGCTGAGAAACAGATATTGCACCTTAAAAGCTGGCAATCAAACCTTCCAATAACCTGCATGTACAGAGGCTGGGTGAGTGCTACAGAAAGATGGCCTCTGCCGAATCCACCCTAGGCTCACTTCCAGCATGTGTGTGCCCTAAGCCACCTGCCCTGCAGCTCCCCTCTGCATGGGGAAGTAAAACTGGATTTGACTACACAATACTCCAGATAAATGCAATATCGAATCTCTCTGTTCCTAATTTGGTCAGAGATTTCTGCAACAACTGCTCTTTTTCAATCGTCACTTGCTTTTTCTTGCTGGAAACTTCAAGCAGCTTACACTACCACCCCATGGATTTGCATACATGAAGGATAATAGCCTTTCTGATTGGTCTTTTGCATCATACCTGGTTATTAAAAACCAGTGACATGTTTTGCTGAAGATTGGATTACTCACTGGGTCAGTATAAAGGTGAGTTTGTGCCACATGCACACAAAGAGTTTTTCAAGAAAGGGGTTGGGAAAATCCATGAAAAGACAACCAACTCTAGGATCAATTTTGCTGTTTTTTTAAACTTTGACTCAAAATCCCCTTTGTCTTATTCCAGGTTCATTTCTGTGCCAGCCATCTTTTGGCAATATATATGTAAACATTGCCTGAAACTGAAGGCCATTCCACAAATTAGTAAAAACGGGGAAATTCCATCAGCACTAAGTAAGCATTTGCTAGGTTTCCTAGTCAATCTAAGAGGTTTGTCATTCCCAATGCCTTACAACCCTGCAGAAGAATGATATAAATATATACAGAGTAGTGCCTTGCTTCTTGGTTTTTCTGGAAGACACTTAAATAATTTCCAAACGACTTGAGCAACTTTCCATGGCTCTGGTTAGAATTTTCCATTTTCTTGTCTTTCTGTCTTCCCCCAAAATTTAAGCAGCTTTTACATCTCCTGTAAGGAATCCTTGTAGTGATGTAGGGTAGTCATTGGGCTGTTAACTGCAAGGTCAGTCCTTCAAACTCACCAACTGTTCTTCAGGAGAAAGTTGAAGCTATCTGCTTTTGTAAAGATTTCATCTTGGAAAACCTCTATAGTTTCATTGCGTATCCAAATTGACTCGATGGCAGTGAGTTGGTGGAGCAACAGTTAAGCTCTGCTGCTGACTGAAGCTTCCTGGTAAAAGGACCTCATGATCTGCTTGCAGAAAGATTACAGCCACAAAACAAACCCCTAAGGGACAGTTCTACTGGATACCACAGAATTGCTATGAATTGGAATAAATCATTAGCAACCAACAACATCAACAAAAATCCTCCTTGACTCCACTATTTCCCCACTTCCCCTTCAGTGGAGGCTAAGAATGACCTTGGTATATGTTGGGGGGAGGCCCTAAAAGAATCTTTTTGGCTTTAGTATTTCCTCTTGGTTACATTATCCTTGAGTAAGCCCAGACATTCTAGACTCACCTTGCCATCGAGTTTAGATCACTTGCTGTTTCCTTTAACCTGGGTTTGTTAACACCCACTTCACCATATCCTCTGGTCCAGGTAGTCTAGAGGAACAATTCATAGACGTGCAAATGGATATAAGGAAAAGGTTTTTATATAAGAGGAATAGGACATTAAGAAAGCATCCCAACCCAGTCCAGTACAAAGTCACAACTACGATATTAACTCATATGTCTGATACCAGTCTAAAATGTCTCCTTCTGATTCATGAAGTTGCAAGTCAGTGGGTGCAGAGTCCCGGTGCCGGCAGAGGTCCCCTCATGGCTCCTTGCTTCCAGGGCTCAGGATCCATCAACAGCATCCAGTCGTGGTAGAAGCAACTCAGCGCTTGTAGGGGTCTCCAGGTGGCTTCTCCAACTTCAGAGGTCTGGTCCCATCAGGGCAAGGCCATGTGGCTTCTTCTCTGGATCATCCAGCTCTGCAGACGCTGCCATCTTATCTTGTCCAAAGGTCGTTGTCTCTGAGGCTAACTCCCAACAACTGGGGAGATAGCTTCTCATCTCCATGAGGAAATATCGTGAGATTTCCCAGACGTATCAGGAGGAAGCCATGCCCACACAGAGGCCTCATTGGCTACTCAATGTTTATTTCCAGATTAACAGGCTAGACTCCACCCCTACATCTCAATCATGAAATTACCATAAGCATATGACGACCACACCCATGTACCCCCACTTTCCCTGAACCATCATCCTGTTGTTTTCTCCTCTGGATTGTTTATCCCACCTATATTATCTAAATAGACATGCAAAGACACGAATAAGTACAAAAACAAGACAGTAAAACAAAACAACAAAACAAAACAAAACCCAAATAACAAACAACAACAGCAAATAACAATGCCAAAGAAGAAGAATCTGTAAACAGTTCCAGGGCTATTTGTTGAACTTCCTTGCTTTGCTTCCCTTGCTGTTTTGTTGCATGCCATTAGTGTTTCACGTCAGAGAAAGTAAAAGGAAATAGAGGCAAGAACTAGCATACAAAGGGTATTTATAGAGGTCTAAATGCAGGCATGTAAATATATTCATATATAACTATCGGCAAATAAATCTATGTACATATATTTATATGTTAAGTATTAAGATAGAAGAGAGAAATTGGGTCTCTGCCCAAATTCTCCCTCAATCTAAGAACACTTTATTTTAACAACTTGGCATTCTGTGATGCTCATCTTCCTGACATGACTGCTGAAGACAAAATGGGTGCATAAGCAAATGTGGTGAAGAAAACTGATGGTGCCTGGTTATCAAAAGATGTAGTATCTGCGGTCTTAAAGGTTTGAAGATAAACAAGGAACCATCTAGCTGAAAAGCAACAATGTTCACATGGAAGAATCACAACAACCTGTGTGATCAGGGGGTGTCAATGGGATTAGGTATCAGGCATCAAAGACCCAGAACAAAAAATCCTATCAATGTTAATGGGGGAGGGGAGAGTGCAGAGTGGAGTCCCAAAGCCCATCTGCAGACATTTGGACACCCCCTTACAAAAGGATCACAAGGACAAGAAGAGCCAGTCAGGGTGCAGTATAGTGCCGATGAAACATGCAACTTTCCCCTAGTTCTTTAATGCCTTCTCCCTGCCCACTATCATGACCCCAATTCTACCTTACAAATTTGACTAGGCCAGAACATATACACTGATATGGTTAAGAGCTGGTAACACAGAAAACCTGGGAGAGACAAACCAATCAGGACCAATAATGAAATCAATGACACCAGGAGGGTAAGGTGAAGGTGGAGGTGGGGAGAAGGGGGAACCAATAACAATTACCTATCTCTAACTCCTTTCTAGGGGTATAGACAACAAAAAAGTGGGTGAAGGGAAATATAGATCAAGGTAAGAAATGAAAACATGATAATAAGGTATAAATTATCACGGATTCATGAGGGAGGGAGGATGGGATAGGGACGCAAAAAATGAGGATCTGATAACAATGACTCAAGGAGAAACAAAATGCTTTGAAATTGATGATGGCAACAAATGTACAAATAAATGTGCTTGACACAATGGATGGATGTATGAATTCGCTATAAGAGCTGTATAAGCCCCCAATAAAATGATTTAAAAAATAAAAATAAAATGTGTTCTGAAAAACAAACAAACAAGCTTTCTAATGCTGTACCACTAAGTGTACATGCCTCTGGAATCATTTGCTCTTAAAAACTAAATCTGGAAGGCTACTGCTTATTATGGTTAATGGCATTTTGGAGAGGTTTGACTTAACTGATAGAGAAGTTTGGAGAGTAGAGGAATTGAATGGGGGAGAGGTAAATTGAAAGGGGGGAGAGGTTGGTATAATAGTTACAATTTACTCCCTGCTTCTTACATATATAAAAAGCCCTGGTGGTTTATTGGTTATGCAATTGGCTAACTGCAAAGTCAGCCAACACACCACAGGGGAAAAATGAAGTGCTATACTCCTCTGAAGAGATACAATCTGGGACTGAGGGAGGGGAAAAAAGGGGAGTAGATACCAAGTGCTCAATGGAAAGTAAATGTATAAAAAAGAATGATGGTAACATATGTACAAATATGCTTGCTGCAATTGATGTGTGGATTGTAATAAGAGCTGTAAGAGTTCCCAATAAAGTCATCTTTTAATTAAAGATAATAATAATAATAAATTAATTAAAACTATATATTAAAAAAAGAGAGTTACAGTTTCAGAAACAAACAGGAGAAGTTCTATCCTTCCTTCTGGGGCCATGGTGAGTCAGAATCAACTCAATGGTGGTGAGTTTAGTTTTTGGTTTTACTGTAAATAGACTACTGCACAGCATTTTACATATAATTATCTTAGTTCTTAATTGTGAGAAAGTTTCGGAGGATATTATTTACCCTTTTAGTATTTTAGTGATTAAGTATCTTACCCATTGTCTAATAACAAGTATGCTTTTAACCATAGGATTTTTGAGGACAAAAATGTTTCTTTGTTCTTCACTGAATTTTTAAGAATAAAACAATGAATTACAATTGGCATGAAGCAAAAGCCTATGAATTATGGAAGGGAAAATTGATTTGCTCTGAAACTTTCATGCAGATCACAACTAAAAACTTTTTTTAAGGAAAATCATTTAGAACACTGCATGGCTGTATAATAGAGCCTAAATAAATATTCATTAATGAGTGTTTAAGTGAAAGAATATATTACCTTAAAACAGCTAGGATTAGAATGGGGCCTTTTCAGCTCTTTTCTGATTTTCTTTCTGTTATCACTGTGAAGAGCATCTTACTAGAACAGGAAGGGGTCCTCTTGGAAAGCTATCCTTTCCAAATAGCCAGTAGACAGCAGCCTGCATTTACTACACCACTTTCCATCCCCTTGGTTCGGACTCATGGTGACCTCGTGCACGCCAGAGTAGAACTGTGCTCCTGAAGAGTTCTGATGGCGGATTTTCACTAACAAGACCTTTCTTTTTGGCATGCCTGGGTGAACCCTAATCTCACACTGTTTGGTTAGCAGCTGAGCTTCTTAATCATCGGTACCACACATATTGTCAGGAGAGACCAGTCCCGGGAGAAGGTCTTCATGTTTGGGAAGTGGAGGAATGGGAAAGAAGAGGAAGGCCCCCGGCAAGATGGATTGACACAGCAGCTGCATCAATGAGCTTAGACCGCGGAACCACGATGAGGATCGTGGGGGACCACGTCGTGTTCCACCCTGCTGTGCGTAGTGTCACCATGCCGTGGAGCTGACTGGATGGAACCAAGCAACAACAGCCACACAGGACCTCCCCTTGCACCAACAATCTCTTGTCTAAGGCCTTTGTCTGGCGTTTCCTCCTCAAAATGTTTGGGTTTTCACCAGGTTGTGAGCCTTCTACAAATAAAGAAAGTTGTGCATTGGGCCTTGCCACCCGAGGGAACAAGTTAGTGGTGAGAGTGAGTAAAGGGAAATAAAGATGCAGCCCCAAATCTAGGGCACTCACAAGGCAAACTTTTTAAATACCAAGAACACATGGGTTTTCTCTTAACTGAGCAACTGCCATTTATCAGCACCTTGATTTTCTGAGAATGGGGGTTGCAGGGATGGAAAAAACCACGGTACAAACGAATCCGTCAATGGTTGGGTACATTAGTTAACTTCCTTTAAGGAGCCCTATATGTTGGGCCGCTTACCACAACGTCAGCTTTGGAAACCACCAACCATTCATTCCTCGAGAGAAAGAAAAGGCTTTTTACTCTGATAAAGAGTTACAGTCTTGGACATTCACAGAGTTAGTTCTATCCTGTCCTATTGGGTCCCTCTGAGTCAAAATGGACTTGATGGCCCTGAGTGTGGGTTTTTGTTTGGTTTGGGGTGGCACCGTGGGGTAAGTTTTTTTTCTGCCCTGATTATTTGAATCTACCCAGTGACTCAACTGGAAAAAAAGATCCAATTTTCTTTTTTTGAAGGTGAAGACCAAGCCCTGAGTGAACAGAAATAATAATCCCAATGACAACAATTGTTGTAGTTGAAAGAGATTATATTGTATCACCCAATTCAGGGATGAAAGGGAAGGAGGAAGATCAAGGCAAGTTCCATGGAGTAGCGTTTGGAGATCCCAGGGAGTTTGACTGAATTTTCCTCTGAAGATAACCCATGAAGGGGAGTAGAAGTGAAAATAGGACAGAGGAGGATAAATGTAGCATGCTTAACTTCCACACAATTGTTCAGTTAATGATTTCACTTTGACTAAATTGAAAAGTTGTATAACTTTCTTGACAACTTCTTTCTTTGGTCTTTTTTGGCTGTAAAAGGTTATCATCCCAAACCCAGTAAACAAATACCCTAGAAGAACTATTAGATATTATGGTTTCAGGGAACAACTTCCATACCAGTTCACCGGACACAATAATCTCCAATCAGATAATTGCACTGTGCTCCATCTTAGAAAAAACTCTGCTATGTTGCTTTTCCTAGATAAGTAAGAGTAGTGTTTCCTGGAATTTTCATTCACACTATGCATGAATTCTGTCTAGCACTGCTATCGCCCCAACATTACAAGTTGTTGACCTTAAGTATATGTGTCGGCTGAGCCCGGTGGCATAGTGGTTGTGCACGGACTGCGGCCCACTGGAATGGAGGTTCAATTCCAGCAGCAGCTCCATAGGAGCAAAGACTGGACCTCCTACTCCTACCACCAGAGGGCAGGGATGCCCAAAAAACAAAAAACAAAAGTATATGTGTCAGATAGGGGTCTCTTAGAGAAACAAAACCAGGACACTAGTAATTCTCTTTATATATTTATATAGATAGAAGGAGACATATAAGAAATAAACAGTTAACTAATCTATAAACCAGTACAATGGCTTGGTGCAACTCACGTGCAAGAGACAGCTGGTAGACTGGCAGTCTTTGGAGTCTTGAGGGCTGTCAAGCAATCCTCTGTAGAGCAAATCGGGCTATTTGGCTACACGCAGCAAACAGCAGAGCAGGTCGCCAACAGTCAGCCAGATGACAGAGTCCAACAGTCCCCAGCTCAAGAGATGTATATCCCAGGAGCGTGGTGAAGCAGGGCTTGAAGGAAACTTGACTCACAGTGACACAGTCTATGATTAGGTGTCCCACGGGCAGTGTTGTTTGGAGGTCGAGGCACAGGACTCACAAAGCAGCTGTCTGGTCTGAAGATCCAAAAGCAAGAGGCCAAGGGCAGAGCTTTCCAAGCCTTTTCTATCTCCGCCCTTCAATTGATCACGTGTGTTCATGGGTCATGTTGTCACAACAGACCTACCTATCATTTTTTGTTCATGTTGGCACCCCAAGCTTACCTATAACAATCCACCCCTTGCCAATGTGGCACCTGTACACAAATATTTAGCCATATAAAATTTCCAGACATCAATGAAATCAAACGTATACTTAATACCAAACATTTATCATTCATATAAATGAGAATATACTGAGTCCAATTGTAGCTGATATATCATACGTGAACAAAGAAAAGATACTCAATAAGCTCATATACAGAAAATACACGAACAATAACAAACCTCGCTTTTGCAATTGATCACGTGGTTGTAACTGGTAGGTAGAAATACCTTCTTCTACTCACCATTCTGTATTACCTTTGCCCTCAGCAATCATCTCAGCTGGTTGTGGTTTTTTGCCTAGTGGGGTGGCCCAGACCTTCATTCCTGAGGGCTTCCTAGGAATTCATTCCTAGATCATTAGATGTCCTGTCATGATGGGGTTGCTGTAATTTACCATTTAGTTTTATCACAAGACATGGTAGACTAAGAGTTGGCCTATGGGATCTCTTGGATTCCAAACATATTCTTCTTTACCCCCATTATATAACACCAGTCCAATTTCTTCTTGGTAATCTGGGTCAATCACACCACTCAGTACAGTGACACCCTTCCTGATCTGTTGATCCAAAGGCATGATAAGCCCAAAGGGGCCAGGGGGCATTCTCAGCTGCCAGTTCAGTGGATTCCCTGCTGTGTTTCCAGGTGGGAGAGTTCCTTCCTACTCAAACAGGACCTCCAGGTCTGAAGCACATAGGGTTGCTGGAACAGGAAGCAGAAATGCTGCAAGTGGGTCATTAGGAGTAATAGGGAGTGGTGCCACTCTAGTTTCCACCCCTTGGTTCCTGGACCCATGAATCAGTATACAGTTTCACATCTGGCCATTATTCCTTGTAGGTGAACTCAATGGCCAGGTGCACTGCTCGTAGTTCTGCCCATTGGGAGGATTTTCCTTCACCACTATCTTTTAGGGAGATCCCAGAAGGGGGCTGTAGTGCTGCTGCTGTCCACTTACGAGTGGCACTTGCATATCCATCTGTGAACCAAGCATGACTTTTCTGTTCTTCAGTTAAATTATCATAGGGAACTCCCCAGGAGGCCATAGTTGGGAGTCAGTCTCAAAGACAATGAATTATGAACAAGACAAGATGGCAGCATTCAAGGAGCTAAAGGAGCCAGAGGAGAAGCCACACGGATTTACACTGATGGAACCAGACCTCTGAAGCTGGAGAAGCCACGTGGAGACCCCTGCCAGCGCTGAGTTGCTTCTACCACTACTGGATGCTGTTGATGGACCCTGAGCCCTGGAAATAATGAGCCATGAGGGGACTCCTGCTAGTGCCGGGACTCTGCACCCACTGGCCTGTGACTTCGTGAGTTGGAAGGAGACATTATAGACTGGTATCGGACATATGGGCTAATATTGGACTTATGACTTTGTACTGGACTGGATTGGGATGCTTTCTCAATGTTCCATTCCTTTTGTATATAAACCATTTCCTTATATCCATATGTGAGTCTATGTATTTGTTTCTCTATTTTACCCGGAATAGCACAGTATAGATTTCCCCCTCTCATTCAGGGGAGACAAAAGTCCCAATAAGGTTGTGGCAGTCATGTGCTTATGTTAATTTTATGATTGAAATGTAGGGGTGGAGTCTAGCCTGTTAATCTGGAGATAGCCATTGAGTACCCTATGTGGACATGGCTTTCTCCTGAGACTTCTGGGAAATCTCGCGATATTTCCCTCATGAAGATGAGAAGCTATCTTCCCCAGTTGTTAGGAGTTAGTCTCAGAGGCGATAAGTCACTGGAAAGACAAGACGGCAGCGTCTGAGAAGCTAGAGGAGCTGGCAGAGAGACCACACAGCTTTGCCCTGATGGAGCCAGACCTCTGAAACTGGAGTGGTATGCTGTTGATGGACCCTGAGCCCTGGAAGCAAGGAGCCAAGCGGAGACCCCTGCCAGTGCCAGAATTCTGCACCCACTGACCTGTGACTTCATGAGTCAGAAGGAGACTTTGTAGCCTGATTTCAGGAATATGGGTTAATACCGGACTTATGACTTTGTACTGGACTGGATTGGGATGCCTTTTTAGTGTCACATTCCTTTTGTATATAAACCCTTTCCTTATATCTATATGCGTGTCTATGAAATTTGTTCCTCTAGTCTACCCGGACTAACACAAAGGTCTTGGCTACCTTGATTCTTCCTCTTGTCAATAACCCAAGAACTATCTACCTTTTTGGTATTTCTATAATTGGTTACCACAAGTAGCTGTCTCCCTTGGGGTGGGCTGCTATCTATCTAAAGTACAATTTTTGTAAACTGAAATTCAAAAGTGATTAGTTTAAGGCACACACTGCATGGATAATAAATTGATTAATCTAAAAAAAGAAAACGTTTCCAAATTGGATGGCATTCACAGGTGCAGGGGTTACCTGCATATGTTCCAGTACATATTTGGGGTAGACCCAACTCAGCCCATAATAGGTCACTGCAGGAGCAGTGACTTATTTCATTTTATGGCTCTTATGGCCAAGAATTGGGTCGGGCACACCTTAGTTCTCAAAGCAACATCCTTGCTTTTCAACACGGTAAAGAGATCTTGTGCAGCAGATTAACCTTATGCAACCCTTCTTTTGATCTCTCAGTAGCTGCTTTCACAAGCATAGCTTGTCAATCCAAGCAAGATGAAATCCTTGACAACTTCAACCTTTTCTCATTTTTCATATTACCTATTGATCTGGTTGAGGATTTTGGTTTATTTTACATTAAACTGTAGTTCATACTGAAGACTCCAGTTCTTGATCTTTATCAGCAAGTGCCTCAAATCCTCCCCACATCAGGCAAGAAAAGTTGTGTTATCTGCATATCATATTGTTAACAAGCCTTCCTCCATTCCTGATGCTGAATTCTTCAAATAATCCAGCTTCTTTGCTAAGAATCTAGCCTTCACTTACACCTTTCTTGGTTTAAAACCATGCAATTTTCTCATTCTTTTTCACAAAGGTCTCTCTCTCTTTAGGTTTGATTGGCATTTGGTCCATATATCATACAATTCAACAGTTCAATCATATAAAGAAAAGTTGTACAATCATTACCACAACCAGAATATTTTCTTCTTCATTGTGCTCACTGTTATTTGTGCAATTTAAAAAAAATTGTGGTGAAAATATATATGACAAAACATTGCCAAAGTAAACAACTTCTATATGCATAATTCAGTGGCATTGATTATACTCCTCATGTTGTACAATCATTATATCCTTTCCAAATTATCCCGCCATCATGAACATAAACTCAATGTCACCTAAGCAAATACTCTTCCTCTTTCATGCATGGTACCTATAGGTCAAGTTTAGTTTCTCTTTTTAGTAGTTTTCTTGATATAATATTTACATGTCATACACTTCCATAGTTAAATCACTTTATTTATTTTATTTTTTTGGGGGAGGGGTATCACTGCTCTCCGGTGGTGGGAGTAGGAGGCCCAGCCCCACTGCTGGAATTGAACCTCCGTCCCAGTGGGTCGCAGTTCCGCGCACAACCACTATGCCACCGGGGCTCAGCCCTTAAATCACTTTAAAAAAGAGTTGTCTATACATCATCCGAATCAGCTCTAATACTTCCTCTCCTCTTCCATATTCACTGTTTGCTCCCCAATGATATTCCTTGTTCCCACATCCTCTTCTGAATCTGACCTGAATCTGTGAGAGGTCCCTGTCAAAGTATGGCTGCAGTCATTGTTGGAGGATCTTTAGCAAAATTTTACTTGCATGTGATATTAATGATAATGTTTAATAATTAGTGTATTCTGGGGCTGAGCCCCAGTGGTGTACTGGTTGAGTGTGGGACTGCGGCCCATGGGCTTGGCAGTTCAAATCCAGCACCAGCTCTCCAGGAGCAAGGCTGGGTAGTTCCCACAACCACCAGAGGGCAGTGATGCCCCTCCCCAAATAATTAGTGTATTCTGTTGGACCACTTCTTTTTGGAATAGGTACAAATATAGATTTCTTCCAATCAGTTAGCCAGGTAGAGGTCTTCCCGATTTCTTGGCATAGACAAGTGAGTGCTACCAGTACTTCAGCACTCATTGAAACATTTCAATAGGTATGTCATCAATTCCTGGAAACTTGCTTTTGGCTAATGGATTTCTTCCTATTTTTGGTTCTTGATCATATACTGCCTCTCGAAATGGTTGAATTTTGAATGGTTCCTTTGATACAGTAAGTCTCTGTTCTTCCCAACTTTTTAAAATGTTTCATGCATTGTCAATATTTTGCCAATAGAATATTTCAATACTGCAACCTAAGTCTTGACTTTGTTCTTCAGTTCTTTCAGCTGAAGACATGCTGAATGTGTTCTTCAGTTTTTGGCCTTCTAATTCTAGGTCTTTGTACATTTCATTATAATATTTTACTTTGTCTTCTTGAACTATCTTTTGTAAATTTCTGTTCAGCTCTTTGAATTTATCATTTATTCCATTTGTCTTAGTGATTCTACAATTTCTGACATGTATGCTGTTTTTTCTTCCCCCCTCTCACTTTTTAATTACCCTTTGCTTTCTTCATATATGTTGTTCTTTATGGTATCCCACAGCTCCTCAGGACTTCTGTTATTAGTGTTCAATGCAGCAAACTGGTTCTTGAAATTCAGGTGGGATATGATCAAGATCAGAGTTGACTCTCATGGACTTGTTTTAACTTTCTTTAGTCTCGACTTACATATGAATAATTGACGATGTGATCCCCATTTGTCCCCTGTTCTCATTTTTTGTAGCTAATATTGAGTTTCTTTATTGTCTCTTCCGACAAATGTAGTCAATTTGGTTTCTTTGTATTCCATCTGGAGAAGTCTATTAGATTTAGTGGTTGGTGAGTAAATTTGAATAACAGTTGCATTGATGGGATTTTTATGGGGAAATATTATTTTATCAAAGATAAATATATATCAAGATATATTTTGAAATGTCTTTTGAGAAAAAGACAATTTAAAAAAATAGCTCAGGTGGAAACAGACAAATGCAATTATGGGGCCTTAAGGAATATCCTTGCTGCTCAAGTATATTGAATTGCCACACCTTGCAGTTGTTGTTATTTTTGGAAAAGAGCTCAATTAGATAAATACTGGGAATTATTACACACTTTACTTCAGTAATTCTCATGACGACATGTGTTTCAAAGAATCTGGGATACAAGAGTTAAGAATAGAGGTAACCAGGGTGTGGACCTTGGAATTAATGTGAACTGTTCTTTTTGAGGATGAATGTGACACCACTTCTCTTGAATTTGTTATTTCTGGCACAGTAAATCATATGAATATCTGTTCAAAATGGCCAGTACCACTACATTTTGACTCACTGATACCTAGGATATTGTGTTAGTCTGAGTAGATTAGAGAAACTAATTCAGGGAGACTCATATATGTATAAGAAATAGCTTTAGATAAAAGGGTAATTGTATATTAAGAAAATATCCCAGCCCAGTCCAGATTAAGTCCATAAGTCCAATATTAGCCCATATGTCTGATAACAATCTATAAGTTCCTCTTCAGACTCACCCACATTCACATTGCAGGAAGATCACAGGCCAGTGGGTGGGAAGTCTTGTAGGTCCAGTGGCTATGGAAGCATCCCAGCATTAGTGTGGGTCTCCACCTAGTTTCTCCAGCTCCAGGACTCTGGATCCATTGGTGTGTCTCCCTGTGGCTTGCCAAAAGGAATGTCTTGCAGAGAGAGAGTATGTCTGACCTCCAGTGAACAATTTATCTTCTTTGTGCCTACAAATGAGGCCATCAGATTGTGACCTGAATGACAGGCATGACTTCAGCCCTTCACAAGTTGATAGATTATGTAACTCTCATAGATGTCAATCTTTATGTAGTCCATTTCATTTTTTATGACTTTCTATTTTCCTAGATTTATAGACATTGCATTCTAAGTTCCAATTATTAATAAATAGTTATAGCTTTTTCTACTCTTTTGACTCAACTTTCATCAACAAATGAATGTACCAAGGGCTTTATTCCATCCATGTTATTACAAAAGGCTTGATTTTGAGAAGGCAGCTTTTTCTCAGTCTTCTTCTGAGTGTCATCCATCCTGAGGGGCTCATCTTTTGTTACTATCTCTGACAATATTCTGCTCCTAGTCATAAGGTTTTTAATGGCCAATTCCCCAGAAGCAGACAGGCTACTCAGTCTTTGTAGCCTATTCTTGGTCTGGAAGTGCTGGTGAAACATGTTCCCTTTGGTTGACTCTGCTGGTATTTGAAATACTAATACTGTATCTTCCACCATCAGACAAGCCACCACAGTATAATACACTGATGGATGTGTGGTTATTTAGAGAGCTTTGGAAACAAAATAAGTCATCATAAAATCGTGATTCCTCATAAAATCATATTTCATCAATATCACCAGAGGGGCTATGGAAAGAGATTAGAAAAGTTTACAGAATTGGTTCTTGGGCTCTCCAACTACCTAGTTACTTGGGAGTATGCTTGATGACCATAAAGAACCAACATTTCAAGACTGCCTCTCCTTGAGGTGGCTAAACTGAAACCCAACCAAGTCCACTACCACAGAGTTGATTTCAACTCACAGCAAGGTTTCTGAGACTGCCAATCATATGAGAGTGGAAGATATCATCTTCTCAGGTGGAGTTGCTGGTGGGGTCCCATGGCTGATTTGGTGGTGAACAGCCCAATGTGTAACAAGCTGGATAAGCAACAGCCCCATTGGCTTGCCTAGAGAGAGGCTGTAATTCATTTAAAAACACACTCTGCCCAAGAGCATTTTTTTTCACATGGATGGTTAATGGTCAGAAAGAATCTACATAGAAGCTGAATTTGTCAAGACTGGAAATGAAGTTAAGATTCTGACTTTAAACCTTGCCTTAGCAAATAAAATGCTTAGAAATTAAACTATAGTATAGCTCTAAAGGGCTTTTCTGTCCTACAACCTTATTTTTAAGTGAATTTTGAATGTCCAACAACCAAGAACTACAAAAAGTTGAAACAATAGGCTAATCAAATGTTTTTATTCTGTTACTTCCATAAGTTTGGTTTTGGTTACCAAAAATAATATATCCCTCAAACAGAATTTTTTTTCCAAAGCTATGTATTAATTTTTTAAAAAAACAAAATAACCTTATCACCTTCAAAGTACTCTGTATTACACTTAACACATTTGCCAAATCTGCGATTCCATTCTTGCAAACATTTTTCAAACTCATCTGTTTGTATGGCCTACAGCACCTCCCTTGTGTCTTTCTTTACCTGTTCTATGTTGGGAAATCGCTGTCCTTTCATGTCCCTCTTCATTTGCAGAAACAAAAAGAAGTTTCACAAGTGACGTCAGGTGAGTAAGGTGCATGAGATAAGAGAGGCAGGCTGGGTTTTTTTTTGGGGGGGGGTGTTTGTTTTGCCAAAAACACTAGTGAATTCAGATAGCTGGATGAGCAAGTGCATTGTCACAGTGGCCAAACTAGTTCTCTGTCTGTCACAAATCAGACCTTTTTTGCCGCACATTGTTATGCTATCTTTTCAGAACCTTTAAAGCTTAATTAACAATCTGACCTGATGAAAAAGTCTGACCTCCAAATGCGGAATTGACATTTTTGTCCATTTGAGAAGTTGACAGATGCCCAGAACAAGGGTTATCATCAATTGTCATTGCACCTTTTTAGTAATGAGAAATCCACTTGTACACTTGAATTTTTCCCATAGCACTGTCCTTGTAAGCTATATTCAACATCACAACAATCTCTGCAGCATTTTTCCTGAGCAGGAAGCAAAATTTCACTGCCCCATGCTGTTGTCTTAATTCCATCCTCACACACACAAAAATGAGGTTCAAGAAAAACTGCTTTCACGAAAAGAATTCACTGTGATGAGAAAGAGCATTTCCAGGAGAAGTTGCTGGGAGCACTAACTCAGAGCTGTTTGCTTCATACTCACCTAGTAGGAAAAATGCATACCACGAAAACTGCTCTAGCCAACACAATTCCATTTTGGGAGGTGGAGGTACCCCTCATATATCTTGTATATGTTAAAATATCTTGGATTGAGCTAGAATGTTTGAAGCAAGTCATAAAGCATTCAAAGGCATGAAATTTTCTTTGTAATGCTTAGGTTTTCTTTACTGCAATGAATAGTTTTACATGTGTAGAGGGATGGAAGTTAAAACAAATCTTTCATTCCCTCCAAGGAAGGTTATTGGTAGAGATATTCCACACAGGAGGGGCTTTACTAGGATCCCAAAGGAAAGAGTCACCTCTAAATCTCATTTAAAAAAAGACACTGCAAAACACCCAATGTTACTAATCCAGGGTAGATGCTGTGTCAGATTTTTGCATGGAAAGTCAGTGTCTTGCAAGGAAGGTCATTAGTTCTGGGGGGCATGTGCCCATGCACATACTTTAGAGAGAACTCTGATTACAAGTGGCATTTAAAACAGCCAGTTGCTACACTTAATAAAAAATTAAATAAGGGTTCTGTGGATCATGTGTGAACTGGCTGAATCCCACCACTGTCTTTATAAGAATAGCAAGCATCTTCTTTCTTCAGAGGAGTGGCTGATTGGAAATTCAACCTTGCAGTTAGCAGCCTAGAGTGAAACCCATCACGTACCCTAGCTTTCCTTAAACCCAATGCTCAGAACTTAAACTTTAACTCATGAAGAGGAGTCCTGGTGGCATAGCGGTTAAGTGTTGGGCTGCTAGCCGCAAGGTTGGCAGTTGGAAACTCCCAAAGGCTTCCTGGAATAAAGACTGGGCTTTCTACTCTCGTCGGGAACCCAAGGGGGTCGTTCTGAGTCAGCATTTAC
This sequence comes from Nesogale talazaci, assembly GCA_004026705.1. Taxonomy (NCBI): domain Eukaryota; kingdom Metazoa; phylum Chordata; class Mammalia; order Afrosoricida; family Tenrecidae; genus Nesogale; species Nesogale talazaci. Next base: position 133,893 of record PVJH01002147.1, read on the forward strand.
TTACTGACAGGGAGTTTGGTTTTGGTCAGTCCACTTGGCACCTGCATTTGAATGTCTAATACCCCAAACAAACAAACAAACACAAGGAATTCAGATATTTTTCAAGTCAGGAGATCTGAGGGCAGTAGATGGTTTGGCTGCTACCTGCAGGGTCAGCAGTTCAAAAACACCTGTCACTCTGCAGGACACAGATGAGACTCTCTACTACCATAAAAACATCACTTTCAGAAACCCACCTTGTCCTGTAAGATTACTCTGATCCAGTATTGACTTGATCCCAGTGAAACTCGATGTGTTTTATATACACTGCCCCCAATGCCACTTGGTAGGCACTGCGCTCTGTGTTTCATAAGTGCAGAAGGGGAGGTTCCTCCAAGGGAGGCAAGCAAGTCACCTGGCAACCCACTCAGAGTGGTAAGGCCAAGATCCAGATTCAGGTCTACCGACTTTTCCGCAACACCAAGGAGGAGACCTGGCTTTGTTCCTAGGGAAATGAGGAAAATGGCACCTCTGTGATCTTTGTGAAGGGTTCATGGAAGGGGTGCACTTTGTACTTCTGGAATCTTTGCTTTCTCCCAAATGTTCATTCTCAGGCCCCCACTTTCTCCATCCCCTTCTCTTTCTCCTCCTCCTCTGCCCTCACCCTCACCCTTACCTCTCTCCTTCCTTCTTCTCGTTTTTCAAGAGCCTCTGTATTAGTCTCTTTCACCTACCCCTTTTTACTTTTTTATAGAAGTGTTTCCCATAAGTCCAAATTGCACATTTTTCTTCAAAACTCTAATGATTTTTCCATTATTACAAAGATATGAAGACCTCCCATTTGTTTCAGCACTTGAGTGAAGTTATAAAATCATCAGTGCTACCAGCTCCTCATTCCATCCCTTACCTTCCTCTGTCCTCCCACACTTTCATGGAACCATTACTCCTGTTTCTGCTTCTGCAGGGTTATCTATTTTGACTTTCATGTACCAGACAGTCTTAAATATACAAATGTACATAGACAAGTCTAACATGATTCACGAGCTAAAACAAACAACAGCCTTAAAAGTAAGCAGGGGGGACTGTTAAAGAAATAGTGGATAATTATGTGCCATATCACATCCTGGATTTATCATCCTGTCTGTGTGTACCTCTTGAGAGGAACTGCCGAATTGCAGGTGAGTTTTGGGTTTCTATTGCATCCACGCTCCTTCACATAAAGTGGGCTGTGTGTTTTTGAACTTCCGATACCTCTTTCTATCAACACTTTATGGCCACACAGGCTGGTGTGCTTCTTCTGTGTCGATTTTGTTGCTTTCCTGCTAGAAGATCACTTGTTTAAGCCTTTAAGACCCCAAATGCTATATCCTTTGTTAGCCGGGCACCATAAGTTTTCTTCGCCACATTTGCTTATGCACCCATGTTGTTTTCAGCAATCATGTCAGGAAGGTGAGTACCGTACAATGGGGGAGCTTTTTCAAGCAGTTCACCATATGGAAGCAATGCTAATTTCTGGGCTGGTTGGCACTAACCCTCCCTCCCACGGCTACAACTGCTGCCGATGTTGTTCTTGCAGTGGAACCTACTCTAGCTCTCATTTTCTGCTCTGGGTTTCAGATGAGCCTCCAGCATCTGAGCACTCAAAACCCTTGATGGCAGGAATGCGGCTGCTGTCTTGACTCAGAAATCTGGAGGAGGAATCCATCTCACTGTCCCCCAACTGGACAGTACCCTCTAACACTCCTTTCCAACTATGGTGAGAAAGGCACTAAGAGAGTTTGCTTCCCTTAACCACAAGGGACCACTGCCAGCCAAGACTCCAGACAAAGACTTGCAGGAGGATAACTGGGCTGGTGGAAGGGTGTCCAGGTTTCACCGCTGCATGTCACATGGGTCTGACTCATGCCTTCGATCTTAATGAGTCAGCCACAGAGGTTCTCCTATGCCCCATCACTACTCCCCCAACTACATTAAATTGGTATCGACTGGGCTTAATTTAGAACAGAAAGTGGGGGGTGAGGAAAGTAGAACTTCTGAACCCTTACTCTATGCCTGGAACTGTGTGCTTGGGCTTCAAACATTTTTTTCAGTTAGACCCCTCAATAGTTCTGTGAGATGGGTATCCTAAGTTATAGTGAAATAAACTGAGGTCCAAGATCCTACAAGTAATTGATGAGAGAGTTGAGATTTTTCAGACCTAGGTTGGAATCCAAAGCCTGAACTTTTCCTTCTCTACAATGAAAATGGAGAAAAGAATGGATGGGTCTATACAACCTAAAGTTGGAATTGGAGTCAGGGGTGTTTGTTGGATAAGTGGTGGACAGACGTGTCCTGTAGAGATAGGTGAGCATTTACAGACACAGAGTTCTCTTGAAGATGAGCTATTATGAATCTGCCTACCCACTAACCTACCAGCTGCTGGAAGTGTTCATTGATCTTAACAGTAACCTAGAATCACAGGACTACACAGCTGCTCTTCTCCCACCACTCCGGGGTGTGCTCTCCCTGTCATCCTTTCAGCAAAAAAGTTCAGCCTTTTCCACACAGGGCACCCACCCCTCCCTATGTCCTCTGGCCCTATTCTACTATTTTTTCCAATGATTTTATTGGGGGTTCTTACAGCTCTTTTTTTGGGGGGGGGGCGTCACTGCTCTCCGGTGGTGGGAGTAGGAGGCCCAGCCCCACTGCTGGAATTGAACCTCCGTCCCAGTGGGCCGCAGTCCTGCGCACAACTGCTATGCCACCGGGGCTCAGCCCTCTTACAGCTCTTATAACATTCAATGCATCATTTGTATCAATCATATTTGTACATATGTTGCCATCTTCATTTCTAAATATTTTCTACTTGAGTCTTTGGTATAAGCTCCTCTTCCCCCTCCTTTTAAAAAAAATCATTCCATTGGGGGCCCACACAACTGCCATCACAATCAACACACACGTCAAGTGTCTGCATACCACATTTGTACACCTGTTGCCATCATCACCCCTGAAATATCCTCGCTCCACTTAGGCCCCCAGTACTAGCTCCCCATATTTCCCCTTCCTCCCCCTTCCCCATGAACCCTTAATAATTTACACACTGTTTTTACTTTCTCATATCCAACTCAGTCAGATGTGTCCCTTAACCCACTTCCCTGCTGTCTTTATTCCAGAGAGATCATATGTAGATCCCTGCAATTGGTTACCCCCTTCCACTCCACCTTCCCTCCACTCTCCCAGTATCACCACACTCACCACTGGTCTCAAAGGGATCATCTGTCCTAAATCCCCCATATTTCTGACGCCAGTGTACATCCCCTGATCTAGCTGGATTTGCAAGGTAGAACTGGGATCATGATAGTGGGTGGAGGAAGCATTTGAGAACTAGAGGAAAGTTGCATACCTTATTGTTGCCACACTGTACACTCACTGGCTCCTCTCCCTGCAACACCTCTGCAATAAGATGCTGCTTCACCTACTGATGGGCTTTGGGTCCCTACTTAGTACTCCCCCTCCTTTATAATGATACAATTTTTAGTTCTTTGATGCCTGACACCTGTTCCCTTTGACACCTCATAGTCACACAGGCTGGTGTGCTTCTTCCATGTGGGTTTTGTTGCTTCTGAGCTAGATGGCTGCTTTTTTACTTTCAAGTCTTTAAGACCCCACATGCCATATCTTCTGCTAGCTGGGCACCATCAGCTTTATTCACCACATTTGCTTATGCACCCATTAGTCATCTGCAATCATATAAGGGTGGTGCACATGCAATGTTGTGATTTAGTTCTTAACTCCTGATAATTGATCGCTTTGGCACCTTGTAGACACACAGGCTGGTGTGCTTCTTCCATGTGGGCTTTGTTGCTTCTCAACTAGATGACTGCTGGTTTACATTCAAGCCTTTAAGACCCCAGACACTATATCTTTTGATAGCCAGGCACCATCCATCTGTCTTTTTCAACACTTTTGCTTATGCATACATTTGTTTTCCATGATCGTGTTGGGAAGGTAAGCATCATGGAATGCCAATTTAATAGAACAAAATGTTCATGCACTGAGGAAGTACTTGAGTGGAGGTCCAATGCCCATCTGCTATCCTAATACTAATCCTATAAGTATATGCACATTGATCTATTTCCCCATCATCCTATATAAATATATTCACCTATGTACATGCCTGTATTTGGACCTCTATATATGCCTTTTATCACCCAGTTCTTTTCTCTATTTCCCTTTACTTTCCATTTGTCCTGCCATCATGTTCAGCCTCTATTTTTCTCTGTTACATTACTCTTGATCAATCCCTATTGTGCCTCTCACACCCACCTTGTCACTGATTTTGAATCCCTTGTTATTCCCTTGTCCCTGGACTAGTCAACACTACTGCCTTTCCCCCTCCTCCCTATATTCCATCTCCCCCTGACCCCAGAATCATCAGCCCTGTCATTTTCACCTCCACACTGTTCATCCTACTTATTTAGATAGACCCAGAGAGACCAAAATATGTACAAAAAAACACATGCATCCTAAGATGAAGCAACGAAAGAAATTAAAATGATGGTAACAAAGAAACCCCAATGTATACCTATATATTGCATATGTAGTTATATAAATATATATGTAAGAAAATAATAACAAAATAAAAACCTGTAAATAGTTCAGGATCTGTTCATTGACCTCCAGGAGTGCCCCCAGTTGAGTTGGATGGGGTGACACACCCTGGCCTCAAAGTATATCCTTGGCATACCATCTGGAACTCCATGTTCTGTTGCACACCCTTAATTTTTTGCCATAGTGTGGTTGGGTCAGACAGGATATAATCCTGATCCCATTTCTCCTCTGTCCCTGCATATCAGGGCAGATCAATCCTCTGATATACTCACAGCAAGGGTTCAACAGGCAGTTGTGTAGCGATAATTATTATTTATTATAACACCGATATAGAGATCATGAAAGAGAGAGAAAAGAACATTAGAAGTTACATATATATCCTTTCAAGATGCATGCTCACCTCCACCCTGCTAGATTGTCCACGTGGAGAGGGAGACAGGAGAGCGGCCGCCTGGAGGGAGCCAGGCTAGAGCGAAGCAGGCTTCTTTCTCTATCTTATGTCTCATCCCTATCTTCCCCTGTAGCCAAGCCAGGCCCCTAATTCTAGGCAAGGTCATATGTCACAGGAGAGGGCTGTTTTAAGGGCTATATGGTGATAAGAGGAATGGTCTTCGGGATGGCTACGTGACTATGTGAAGAGGGGAGTGAAAAGATCAGACAGGTAGACAAGCAGGTGTCAGATTAGGAGTCTTTGACCATGGTTCTTAAAACTCTCCCATAAGCTTCAAAGGAAAGGAGCCATCATCCTAACAGCAGGGGAGTTAGCTCTGCTATGTGACAACACAAAGGTCTCAGATAATTGGGAGCTTCAGAGAGAATAGCTAACTTCCATAACAAATGCTGGTAAACAGTTTGCTTAATATTGAGAGTATAATAATTGTGGAAAAGTTCTGTCTTCACCCCACACCTGCAGAGCCTTGGGTCAGCGAGGGAAGCTGTATTTCATAGTGGGACCGGCCATATGATCCTCTCTGTGCATCGGCTGTTCTAAGTGGGAATATCATCCTGAAGGCTTGGTGGGCCAGCATGCACTCCATTCTCTCTTCCTCCCCCTTCATTTGTTCTCGTGTGCTCTGGTCAGACACATCTCGCTCCCTTGCTGCAGCTTCCGTGTTGTCCTCCAAAGCACACTCTCCTGGGGGGAGGGTGGCTGCCCTGTGGTTGAGCACTCCGACCCCTCCACTGGTTCCCTGCTCCATCCCGTCACGCTACATTCACATCCTGGAACACCAGATTTAAGTGTGGTCCATCTTTCCATGTGGAGATATAAAAAATATTCTCCCCTTGGGTGACTTAGTACCCTATTCGCTCTCTACATAGCACTATCTGCCCCTCCTCCAGTCCTGCCACCCTAGTTGGCTATCATATGTAGTCCTGAATTTGGTCTGGCCCCTGCTGTACTACCTGGGCCTTCCCCAGGATTTTCTGTATACAGTAACTTTTTTCTGATGCCCCTTTTGCATTATTATTATTTTTATTATTATTATTAAGCTTACCTCAGTGGACTCATCTTATACATGTCCTTTTGTGCTTGGCTAACTTCACTTAGCATAATTTCCTCCAGTTCTTTCCATGCAGTGATGTGCTTCATGTGTTCATCACTGCTTTTCAGAGATGCATAGTACTCCATTGTATATATGTATATACCACAGCTTTTTAATCCATTCGTGAGTTGATGGAAGTTTGAACTGCTTCCCACTCCTTGCAACTGTGAACTGTGCTGCGATGAACATTGGAGCACAGATGTCCGGTTGTGGATTGTTGCTTGCCTTTTCTGGGTATATGACCAGTAGGAGTATTGCTGGATCATATGACAGCTCAATACCCATCTGTTTTAGATATCTTCAAATTGATTTCAATACTGTACATACCTACAGCACACCAGCGGTGGATAATTGTCCCTATCTCCCCACAGCCTCTCCAACACTTGTTGCTTTCTGATTTTTTGAATTGGGCTGTCCTTGAGGGTGTTAGGTGGTATCTCTTGTTTTGATTTGCATTTCTCGTATAGCTAGTGATCGGGAACATTTTCTGATATGTTTACTGGCCATTCAGATTTCTGCCTCTGTGAAACTTCTGTTCAGGTCCTTTGCCCACCTCTTCAGTGGGCAGTTATTTCGTTCTTTTTGGAAGCTACCAGGGTATTGTAGATTGTAGTAATAAAGCCTTTATCTGATTTGTCATTGCTAAAGATGTTTTCCCAGTCTGTCTGCTCTGTTATTACTATCTTGGTGAACTCTTTCACTGTACACAGGTGTTTTATCTTCAGTATATCCCACTTGTCAATATGTGCTTCCTCTGTGTTTGTATACTGCCCTATTTCTGATAGCCTACGTAATCCCTGTGCCGAAGTTCCCAGGTTGGTCCCAGTTCCCTCCTTGATGGCCCTAATGGTTTGGGGTTTTACTTCGAGATCTGTGATCCACCTTGAGTTTATTCTAGTGCATGGAGTGAGAAGTAAGGATCTTGCCTCATTTTTCTACAGGTAGATATCCATTTTTTCCAGCATCACTTGTTGAAAAAGACATCTGCTTCCCATTTGATATTTTTGGGACTCATCAAAGATCAATTGTCTGTATGCTGATATTCTTATTTCTGGGTTTTCAACTACTTACCATTGGTTGGAGTATCTATCATTATGCCACTACCATGCTGTTTTGACCACTGTGGCTGTATAGTATGTGCTAACGTCAAGTTAAGCAAGCCTTCTCATGGTCTCCTTTTTCTTGAGGAGGTTTCTGCTAATTCTGGACTTCTTCCCTGTCTATATGAAGTTGGTAATAATTTTTTTTCCATTTCTTTGAAGAAAGATGAGGGTAATTGCATTGGTATTGCATTAAACTTATATAGTGCCTTGGGTAGAACTGTCATGTTTACTACATTGAGTCTTCCCATCCACGAGTATGGAATATTCTTCCATTTATTGAAATCATTCTTGGTTTCTTATAATGATGTTCTGTAATTTTCATCATATAGATCTTTTGTTCTTTTAGTCAGCTATATCCCTAGATATTTCAATTTGTGCTTGGAAATAGAGAAGTGTATCTCTTTTTTTTAATCTCCTCTTCTGTGGTCTTATTTGATGTGTATAGCAGTCTGATCGACTTCTGATTGTTGATCTTGTATCCTGCTGCTCTGCCATACTCCTCTATTGTTTCCAGTACTTCCTTTGTGGAGTTTTTGGGGTTTTCCATATATAAGATCATATCATCTGCAAATAATGATAATTTCACCTCTAACTTCCTGAGGTGAATACCTTTCATGTCTTTTCTTTGCCTTATGCTGTTAGCTAAACCCCCCAGTATGATATTAAATAAGAATGGGGACAAGGGATATGCTTGTCTAGTCCCCTTTATCAGTGGGACTGTATTTGTATTTTCTCCATTGACTATCACATTGGCTGTTGGTTTTTCATATATAGCTCGTATTGTCTTGAACAATTTTCCTTCAATTCCTGTATTCTCAAATGACTTAAACAGGAATTGGTATTGGATGTTGTCAAATGCTTTTTCTACATCTATGGATATTATCATGTGGTTCCTATAGTTTTTTTTGTTTTTTCATGTCAATGTGCCGAATGATACTAATAGTCTTTAGTATGTTGAACCACCCCAGCATGCCAACTTTGAACTTCACTTGGTCATGAAGAATTATTCGTTTTATATACTTTTGTGTTCTATTGGCCAGTATTTTATTAAGGATTTTTGCATCAATATTCATTAGAGTTATTGGTTTGTAGTTCTCAATTCCTGTGAGATCCTTGCCCGGTTTTGGTATCAGTGTTATACTAGCTTCATAGAATGGGTTCTGGAGTTTGCCATCTTTTTGGAAGAGTTTGTGTAGGATTGGTGTTAGTTCTTCCCTGAATGCTTGGTAGAATTCTCCAGTGAAGCCATCTGGTCCAAGTGATTTTTTTGTTGGTAATACTTTGACAGCCTAGTTTGTTTCTTCTATTGTTATGGGTCTGTTGAGATTCTTGTCATTCTTGTCAATCCAGGGAAGGATTGTTTTTCCAAGAATTTGTCCATATCTTCCAAGTTGTTGAATTTGTTGGAGTGCAAGCCTTTGTAGTACTGTGTAATTATCCTTTTGATTTCAGTAGGGTGAGTTGTGATGTCCCCTCTTTCATTCCTCATTCTTGCTATTGAAATTTTTTCCCTTGGACCCCTGGTAGCCTAGGGGTTCCAAATTGGCCTAAAATCTGGAATTTTCCACTCCTTTCTTTGGTTAAATCTGTCAGTGGTTTGTTAATTTTGTTAATTCTTTCAAAGAGACAACTTTTAGCAGCATTATTTTTTCTTATTTTCCCTCTCCTGAATCTCAGGCCTTATTTTTATTATTTCTTTTCTTTTGTTATTAGTGGGATTGTCCTGCTGATTCTGCTCTAGTTGTTATAAATTCTGTGTCAACATATCAGTTATGAGATGCTCTTCCTTTTTCAGGTGTGCATGTATTGCTATGAAACTTCCTCTGAAGACTGCCTTTTGTGTGTCCCATAAGTTTTGGCATGTCGTGTTTCAATTCTCATTGGTTTTTAGAATTTTAAAAATTGCAGGCTGCGCCCCAGTGGCGTAAATGGTTGAGTGCAGGACTGCGGCTCGCGGGCTTGGCAGTTCAAATCCAGTGGCAGCTCTCGGGAGCAGCACTGAGTAGCGCCCACAACCACCAGAAACAGTGAGCCCCGCCCCCCCCAAAAAAATTGCATCTCTGATCTGGGCCAGTACGCAATTCTTTTGCAATTGAGAATTATTCATTCTCCAATTATTTTCTCTAGTTCTCTTCATTTTCCTTTAGTTGATTTCCAACCATATGGCACCGTGGTCTGAGAAAGAGTTCTGTATGTTATCAATGTGCTTAAATTTAGGTAGATTCGCCTTATGTCCCAGCATGTGGTCTATCTTCCAATATGTTCCATGTGGGGGTGAAAAGCATGTGAATTGTTTTTTATTTGGATGACTTTATAGATATCTACCAAATCAAATTGTCTAATTGTGTTGTTTAGATCTCTAGCCTCCTTTTTCTATTTCTTTCCCTGTGATCTGTCTTTCTCAGGAAGTGGTGTATTAAAGTCACCCATATAATTGTTGAGACTGTGATTTCTTTTTTAACCTTTTGGAGTGTTTGGTTTACATATTCAGTGGGTCTCTCATTCGGGGAATATGTTTAAAATGCTCATTGGTTCATTGTCTACCCTTCCCTTCAGCATTATATATTGTCCCTTCTCATCTCTTTCTATGGTTTACACTTTGAGGTCAATTTTATCTGAGATTAGAATTTCTTTACCTGCTTTTTTTGAATTGTTGTTTTCCTGGTATGTTTTTCTCCAGCCTTTGATTATCAATAATTTTTTAATGTGATCTTAAGATCTGTCTCCTGGAGGCAGCAGATTGAGGGGTCGTGTTTTCTAAGCTAGTCTATGAATCTCTGTCTCTTAAGGCCTAAATTTAATCCATTGATATTCAGGGTTATTACATCTATCTGTGCACTCTGTGTTGTCATTTTATTGCTCATGTGTTGGGTATTTTTCTATCTTCATGGGTTGTGTCCATGTGTGTTTATGGTTCATTCTTGCCTTTCTTCCATCACTGAGCCAAGAGTTATCTTGGGGGTTGTTATTACTTTGATGGTCTCTGGGTGGAGTCATTCTGTGTGGAAGTCTTTTGTATGTGCTTGGTGATTGTTGTTCTTCTGCCCTCAATGAGTCGGTGAGGATCTTTTGTTTCCCTGTATGGAAAGACTCCCACTTCTCCATCAATTTTGATAGACAATTTGGCTGGGTAGAGGATTCTTAGGTTTCCATGGTTTTTCTGCAATTTTTGGAATATGCTGCTCCACTCTCTCCTCTTCTTCATAATTTTCATTGAAAGGCCTGAGTATATTTTTATCTGTTTTCCTTTATATGTGGTTGCATGTTTTTCCCTAGCTGATCTCATAATTTTCTCCTTTTCTTCATAATTAGATAGTTTAACAGCTATATATCTTGGAGTTTTTTCTTGGGGTTCAGTCTAGCTGGTGTTACTTCAACCTCCTGGATGGTTGTGTGATTTTCATTCATTAAATTAAGGAAGTTTTCCTTGAAACATTCCTTCACTATTTTGGATGTTGGTTTCCTTGATGCACCTTCCTCTGGTAGACCAATAATTCGAATGTTTCTTTTCATATCATCAAAGTTCTGAGGTTTTCTTCTGCTACTGTGATAGACTTGTTAGACTTTTTTTCACATTCATTAATTTCTGCTTGTGAGTCCTCCAAGTCACTGGTCCTGTTCTCTGCCTCCTCCATTCTCTGGGCAAAATCTGAAAGTTTGTTGTTAGTTTTTGTTAGCTTACCCCTTAGTTCTTGTATTTCCCTTTGATGCATGGCCTTTATCTCCTTTATCGATTCTTCCTTCTTCTCTCGTGCCTCTCTCATGACATGTATATGTCTTAGCAACATTCTGAAGACTTCTTTCTGTGATTGATCAACATCTGCATCTTCTGTGACTATTGTTAGAACCAGCTGGTCACCTTGTATTGGATTTGGGTTCTCTTTTCTTGACACTGTGGAAGCAACTAGCAGTTTTTTGTTTGATTTATTCAAATCAGGTGCCATTTCCCCTGGTGTCTCAGAGCCCTGGGCTCTCTCTTTGGGAGGCTGATGTTTGATTCTCTTTAGGCTGCCTTTAGTCCACTGCCTTGAGGGATTGTGTTTCCCCTTATCCCGCCTTCAGCTCCCCTCTCGCCTTATCCTACGCTTTTCATTATAGCTTCTCTCTGATCTCTTCAGGAACTGTTTGCAGCTGGGCAAGTTGCGGGTCTGATGGAAAATGTTGCAGTGATGTGAAAGAAAAGAAAAACTAAATAAAGTGTTGGCCGAGTGCAGGGGAGTGGGTTTAGGGGATGGGTTGGGGATTGGACAATCTGTTCCTGGCCAGGGACTCTTCCCACAGGTAGGTTGGTGGAGGGGAGGCTTGCCACTAGTGTGCAGATTCTCCATTTGCTCAGAGCACAGAGGGGAGGGCAGGATTGAGTTGGGCAATGGGAACATACCTTCGGCTAGTTCCTCGTCCTGGGTTCCTACTGCCCAGCTGGAGCAGGACCTGCCACACTTGTGTCTGGTAGGTTCCAAGCGTAGTGGCTGTGTGGGACTCTCTGAGTGTGTGTGGTGTTGGGGGGCAGGAGCCTGGCAAGGAGGAGGCAGGCTGGCACTGAGCACAAAGGCAGGCACAGGGCACAAAGCCTCTGGATGACTTAAGTTTATGGCTTGCCTGGGCGCGGGCCTCCTGAGTTGGGGAGGGGCCTGGCTGGCTGTTCAGCTCTGGACAAGAATCTCTGGGGGTGGGAAGCTGGAGTATGGATCTGTGTAGAGTGTCCCTATGGGACCCTGTGTACCTTAGGGTGGGGAGGACTGACTGGCAATTTGCGGACCTCTTGGTCGGGAGTTGCGGAGTGGGTGCCCTGAGCTACGCTGTAAAGGAAATGGCAGCATCAAAAGAAACGGCAGCATCGTAGGTGGTGCTGGTGCCCGTGGGGTGAGCTGCCATGCCGTTGGTGCCTGCTTCTGGTTCAGAGGCGGCCTCTGAGCTTTCTTGGGAGTCAACAAACCAATTTGAGATCCCCACCTGGCCCCAAGCCACCCACTCACCAATCTCTAGAAGCTCCTGACATGAGCGACCTATCTGAGATCCATCTTCCCAGGGGTCCTTTCCTGTTCTACTATTCCTATTGCCCTCTACCCCCTGGTGCTGCCATCCTATTCTAATGCTTTGGGACCCTCAGCCCTGCAGGACCCCTCTGCCCCTACACTGTAGGGCCTACAACCCTAGCTCTGCTAGTTACTCTGTGCTAGCCCACCACCATGTCTGTCTCCACCCCCACCTCCTCATAATATCACTTTCATGTATAGCTTAGAGCAGTCTGATCCAATGATATTTTGGGAAAGAGTTTAGCAAAAGTGAAATGTCAGTTGGAAATTCCTGGGAATTTCAGAAGTATGGCAAGCCTTTGCTATTAGTGGTGCTTTGGCTGTGCCTTGTCTATCTCTGTTGATCTATTCAAATGATTTTTGCCTACAAATAGACTTTCTATTGTACTTTGGACATATTGCCAGGAGAGACCAGTTCCTGCAGAAGGATACCATGCTTGGCAAAGTAGAGGATTAGCTTAAAGAGGAAGGTCCTCAACAGGATAGATTGACACTGACTGAAAAATAGGCTTCGATTTAAGAGAAATTGTGAGGACAGCACAGGACCTGGCAGTGTTTCATTCATTGTACATAGGGTCACTTTGAGTTGGAACTCAATGGCACTAACAATTACAACTTGACCTTTATATATTTTGCATCTTATATTTATGCCAGCTTCATATTCATCTGTGTATTCCTTTGATATTCTGAGAACTCCTGTATTTCTTCCTTGGGGGCAGGAGGCACTTCTCTCTCCCTGCTCACTTCCTGGGAGCCATTCTACAAGCAAGACACATGGCACTATGCCTCGAGAGTTGGAGGAGCCACAGGGACCTACCCTGATGCAACCAGATCTCTGGAGCTGGAGAAGCCATGCAGAGACCCCTGCCAGCATTGAGATGCTTACAATGCCCCCAAATTCACAAGACTTCTAACCCACTAGCCTGTGATCCTCCTGAATTCAGCATAATTGTATGTGTTTTGTGAGTCTGAAGAGGATTTTTTAGAATGGTACCTATAGATTGGTATCAAACCTATGGGTTAATATTGGACTTATGAACTCGATCTGGACTTGAGTGGGACATTTTTTCAATATCCAATTGCTCTTGTATGTAAGCTTCTTTCTCATATATGTATATCTGAGCGTATGAATTTGTTTCTCTAGTCTATGCAGACTAACCCAGGAATCTATAAGATGACTAGCAGACTGTTAGCTATAGCTGCCAGTAACTCAGAAGGAAACATGCTATTCCCCATGCTCACGTGGAAGCAGAAGACATGTAGAAGATGTTCCTTTTTATTAAATGGGTTTTAGTTCTGTTCTTTACACAGAAGGAGCAGAAAGGAGGTGAGCCTGGGCTGCCTCTGCAGCAACTGCCTGTGCTCCTTTCTTTCATGTCCTTGAAGTAGTGAAGATTCCAGGAATTCCGTCTTCTCATGTTGAGATTCTCCTGACCCACATTATCAGGTTTATACAGTGGTTCAGAGGGACAAGAAGCCTGTCCTTTCTCAGATGCTTTCAGACCCTTCCTGGAAAAGGACCCCGGTGTTAGCATTCTGCTGCCAGAGATATCTGGAACTGCCCAGCAGAGACAGAGCTCAGCTTACACAGAAAGCTAGGTGAGTAAGGAAAGAGAATTTCTTTTTGAGGTAATTTTTTGCCTTAGAGCTGGGTTTGGGCTGAGAGGGAGGGTGTGACCCTTGAGGATGCCAAGCATTTTTGTAAAGCATTTTCCTTTTTTTCATAGATTTTTATGTGGAGTACTCTACTTCATCCGTTTGTTTATCCTAGCAATACTATAAGGAAGCCATCTTCTTATTTCCATTTGAAATATGTAGAAGCTGACACAGGTTAAATGACCCACTTAAGGCTTATACAGCCTGCCATGGGCAATATTAGATTGAGCACAGGTTCCTAACTCAGCCCTGTTTACAGGGAGTAGCTTAAAATGCCTCTCTTTGTGCACTTCGATAGGGGAAATAGAACTCCATTTAGCCTTACTTCTGCTGGATTTTTAACTCATGTCCTTCCTGCTAGCCTCCTGGTCTCCTTTATCTGAGTAGATGGTATCATGATTCAACCAGATACATAAAAGACGTAGAATTATCCTGAATTCCTTTCTTTAATTTCCACCAAGATGGACTGACAGGGTGGCTGCAATAATGGGCTCAAACATAACAACTGTAGGAGGCTGAGCCCCGGTGGCATAGTGGTTGAATACAGGACTGCAGCCCACAGGCTTGGCAGTTCAAATCCAGCAGCAGCTTTCCAGGAGAGAGACTGGGTAGCTCCCACCACCACCAGAGGGCAGTGATGCCCCCCCCAAAAAAAAAAACAAACAACAAAGGAAAACAAAACAACTGTAAGGATGGTGAAAGACTGGCCAGTGTTTTGTTCCATTGTCTATGAGTCTGACCAATTAAATAGCACCTAAGGAAAACAAAAATAACAATAACAGCCTTTCTTGGAAATTCCACAGACAACTATTTGACTCTCCCCATTTGGAATAAAGAAAAATGATTGAAAGGTATATGAATATGATTAGAGAGTGGACTAGTGGACTGCAAAAATATCAGTTTCCATGATCTTGAGACCAGAAGAACTACTTGGTGCCCAGCTACCACTACTAATGGATGTGAAAATGATCACATTAGCAGGCCCTTGGTCAGTGGTTTCCAACCTTCTGAATTCTGTGACCCTTTAATACAGTTTCTCACATTGTGGTGGCCCACAACCAGAAAAATATTTATGTTGCTACTTCATAACTCTAATTTTGCTACTGTTATGAATTGTAATGCAAGTATCTGATATGCAGGATATATTTTCATTTTTACAAATAGAACATAATTAAAGCACAGATCAATCATAAAAAATATGTAATTCTATACTGTGAAATATTTATTCCTAATGACAAATAAATAAAATCCTGTCTTAAAGCATGGTGTAGCATGTGGAGTACTCATATATGGGCATATCTCCATGCAGTTAGACATATCTGGAGATGGGTAGAAGAGCAGTGTCTTGGTTCCTAAGATAATTGGAAATACATGTATTCTGATGGTCTTAGGCAATGCCTGTGTAAGGGTCATTTGACCCCTAAAGGGGCCATGAACTGCAGGTTGAGAACCGCTGCCCTAGATAGATTGGGAGATAAATGTGGAACAAGACCTAAAGTTGTAAAAGAGCCCAGACTTACTGTTTGGATAGATATTGGTGGAACCCCAAGTCTGAATTCACCCTCATATTAGAAAAATCAACCTCCGGATGGACTGGAGAAGGTACACTAGTGGAGAGGGGAGCTGGAGATAAGGAGAAATCAGGATGGATGATCCCCTTCAGGCTGGTGGTTAGATTGGAACTACTGGATGAATGGAGAGAAGGTGGGGTAGAGAGACAGAACCAACAGCAGGGATCTACATATGACCTCCTGTCTGGAGGATGGGTATCAGGGAAGTGGGCTGCAGGAGGTGTTGGGCAGGGTAAGATACGACAGAACAATAATAATTTCTAAAGTATTGAGGGTTGAGGGTAGAGGGAGAGCAGGGGAAGAGGGGAGGGTTGGAAAAGCTGGTACCAAGGGCTCAAGGCAAAAGGTGGATTTTTGGAGAATGATGACAGCAGCGGAGGTACGAAGGTGCTTGGCACAGTATGTTTATTTATGTATTGGAAAAGTGATGTACGAAACCCCTAATAAAATGATTTTTAATTAAAAAAAAAAGAAAAACCAACCATTGAGGATTAAAAGATCTAAAAGCATTCATCGATGGACCAAGTAAGTACACAGTGAAGGTAGGGAATAACGGAGAATGGAAACAGGGAATAGGGTGGAAGTGGGATACATGATGGGACCTTGAGGGACTTGCAGTAGGTGAGTTGAAACATAATTTGTATAATGTTAAAATCTAAAATTGATGATCTGCTGTGTCATCTTTACCTAATTCACAATAAAAAGTTAAAAACAAAGATATCCATGAACAGGTATACGTAGTTGGAGCCTCTGAAACCCATCCAAATCTCACCAGTGTGCATCCACTGCCTGCAACTACTGCTGGGTCCTCTAAGTACAATGTCTCTTGTGTTGTAGCACTCCTATAGTCACTTTCCCCACATTTGAAAGCTAGAGTGAACCTTTAAAATGTCAATCTTTACTTTGTCACATAAAACACTTCACCATGCTTAAAATAGAATCCATGTTGCCACTATCCATCGGGCTTCAATGCTTCATCTGGTCATTGTTCCCACTCCACTTTCAGCTTCTTCACACAGCTGTTTGCTCCATTTGCTCTGCCTGTACTGTCATGCTTTGCTTTATCTGCACTGTCATAGCTACACCTTCAGGTTGTTCCGACCTGTGGATTTTTTGCATTTCTTTTCCTTTCCTGGGCGAGCTCTCCCAGAAGCTTGCATTCTTCATCTTCCCAGAGTTTGCTCTCCAGTCATATTCACATGCTTTTTACTCAAATGTTAACTCTTTAGAGAAGTCTTTTACCCATACCCCAAAGATCCCCTCCAACAAGGACCACCCCACATATATCTCTATTACTCTTCTATGCCTGGCTTATCTTCATAACACACAACTCTATCTTAGTTATTGATTTGTTTTCAAGATGAGAGGCAATAAGGAAAGTGTCATTTAGGTTCCTGAGGTGAGTTATACCTCAGTTCTTTGCTTCATATGCTGAAAGATTTCACACTGAAGCTCATTTTGCAACCCATGTGGGTTTTTATCAGGGACAGGATACATTTCAGGTTTTACAGTCTCAAAGGGGTTCACAGCTGGGCCTGAACAATCACGTTGAAAAGGTACACACATGTGAAGAACAGTGATGGGGGGGGGGTGCGGTGCAGAGACTTCTGGGAGGCCAGAAGCCCAAGAGCACTAGAGGCTAAGAGCATGTGGGTCCAGAGACTGTGGAGGCTCAGAGTGGTGCATGCATGCCAGTACAGGGCTGGGAAACCCTCACCCTCCACCTGCCGATGACTAGGAGCAGGGTCAGAGAGCATGTCCTTCCCACAGCCAGGATATTTCAAGCCTCCGACTGGGGAGGCATGGTTGATAGTGTCAATTGACCCCATAGACTGAGTTAGGCCCATCTGGGTGATGTCATGATCCAGGACCTAGTTTAGGCACCCACCTTCCTGCGGGCTTGGGTATGAGCATGCTCAATTTGGGATCTTCATAGGTGTCTAATGGTTCCCTGATGTTTTTCCATCCTCCTTTATGGGAACCTTTGCAGGCATGGGACAGACAACCCCACCTGTCCCTAAGCTAGCTACCTAACATGTCTTGTTCAACGCTATCTTCTCAATACCTAGAAAAGCTCCTGGCAACACTGAAGGATCATCAGAGGTCAGAATCAAACTGATGGCAGTGATCTTGAGGTGGTTGTTTTGGCATTTGTGTCTTTGAGAAAAGTCCTGTGCTAGAGGGAAAACACACAAATTCCAACACATTCTATGTTGTTGTTAGGTGTTTGTGATAACTATAAATTATGTCAATAAGACACTTTGGCTAGGGGAAGAATTTAGTCTGTCAGTCAAGTGGTATCTTGATGACACCCTTTTGGGGGTGTGGCCTTTTCTATAAGCAAGATCAGAAATGATCCCTCTCTGCTTCATCCCCTTCCTCCATGCTGGGACTTCACAGGGACTCTGGGTCTGCCTAAAGGGACAGCCTCCTTTGGTCTACCTGCCATGCTTTCAACAACCTTAGACATGCACACTTCTGTATCCACTAACTTGTGATTGACTGCTTCTTAATTCACCCTTTGGTGTCATTGCCCTGTAGCTGTGTGACTCTGAAAAGAGCCTCAGATTGCATCAACTTTAACAACTTCAGTTAGACTGGGCTCAGATACATTTTTGATATAAGATTATTTCCTTATATAAAGCTCTTATACATCTACAAGTATCACTGGCTTTGTTTCTCTAGACCAGCGGTTCTCAACCTGTGGGTCATGGCTTCTTTGGGGGTTGAACAACCCTGTCACAGGGGTTGCCTGATTCATGAGAGTAGCATAATTACAGTTACGAAGTAGCAATGAAAATAATTTTATAGTTGGGGGTCACCACAACATGAGGAACCAAATTAAAGGATTACAGCATTAGGAAGGTTGAGAACCATTGCTCTAGACAGCTCAACCTGGCAGTGTCATTGTGTCAGTTCCCATTCATAGCAACAGCATGTGCAACAGATCAAACCCTGGTCCTGCTCCATCCCCACAACCATTCCCAGGTTGGAGCACATTGTGTCAGCGATTGTTGGCCATTGTCTTGGGACTCTTCCTCTTTTTAAAAACTGATCATCTACTTTATCAAAAATGATATCCCAGGAGACCTGATGGCACAGGAACCTATGCACTCAGCGGCTAACCCCTATGTATGAAGTTATTTTCCAGAGACTGCTGTCTCCTGATAAAATGTCCAAAGCATATGAGATAATATCTCACCATCTTTTCTGATGACCGTTCTGGCTATATGTCTTTCAAAAATGATTTGCTCATTTTCCTAGAGGCTTCGGGTCTGTTCCATATGCTTCACTGATACCCTAATTCAAATGCACAATCTTTCTTTTTCATTGTCAACTTTTACACACATGCATTTGAAGTGATCTAAAATACCAAGGTTTGGTATTCACACCTTAGTCTTCAAAGAGACATTTTGGTTTTTTTTTACACTTTAAAGAGATCTTTGCCAAAACATATATAGTTTCCCAATATAGCTCCTAGTTGGATTTCCTGACTGCTGCTTTCATGAGCATTGATTAAACCTTAAAAGGACAATGACTTGGGAAAAATAAGGACAACGACTGTGGTATTTACATAATCTGTGCTGGTTACGTTTTCTGCTCAATTTGAGCAGATTATGAGTAAAAGGTTGGCGTTCAGCCTGTCAATCAGGTGGCAGTTTGATGATCTTCTTTGGAGGTGCTAAGGAGGTAAAGAACTTGCTTGAGGTGGGCCACAGCTTGCTCCCTGGGAGACCTTGCATCTGATGAGACACATGCAACTACAGTAGTGCCGTGAGCTGGAGGAGCCACAGGAGACCCCTGCCAGTGCTTGGATGCTTACAATGCCACTGGATTCACAAGACTTCCAACCCACTGGCCTGTGATCTTTCTGCATTTGGCATCGTTGCATGGGTTTTGTGAGTCAGAAGAGGACTTTACAGATAGGTATCAGACACATGAGCTAATATTGGACTTATGGACTTGATCTGGACTGGGCTGTGATGTTTTCTCCATGTAAAAGTACTCTTTATATAAAGTTATTTCTCATACACATATGAGTGTCTCTGTGAATTTGTTTTTCTAGTCCACCCAGACCAACACAATGACAAATCATCCCAGATGAAGGAAATCATCAGCATGAACTTGAGGCATTTCCACAGAATCACCACCATGGTTTCCATAGTATGATGAAGAACAAAAGAAGTCATAACAACGTCATGAGTAGTGGAAGGTTCAATCCCTCACTGTTGTAAATGGGACTGCAGAACTAAGAAAAGACTGTCACTGAGAAGGGTACAAAATCACAGATTTAAAAAGCTTATCAAGTTTGTTCCAGAGCTTCAACCAACTAGCCTACATGGTAATCAAAGTATGACTAATGATGGCTATGTCACCTGGAGTCAGAGTCAGGAGGATCCCAACTTTGAATTTGAACGAGATAACATGTGGCTATTGCTAAATCATTAAGCATGTATCCAGCCAAGTTCCATAACTCCATCCATGCAAGCCAGATTATAAACTGCCCTTCATTGGCTTCCTCAAGACAATGACACTTTCTGCTTCCTTAAAGATTTATAGCCTCTTCTGACAGGGAATGTTATAATCCACCACCCACCTCAAGGCATAAGGTAATTCTAATCATGTCATTAATTTAACCAGTGGCATAGAATTGGCTGCATATCATAATCCATGAATTATTGACTTGTACATATTAACTCCTAAATGACTGGACACTATTTTTGCAAGCAATGGAAGTGGGAGATAGGGCAAAACTTTTAATAATATTCATTCACAAAGGCAGACCCATGCCTATTAGACTAATCTATGCCATGCAAAATCAAGCAGAACATTGAAATTGTAAATAGATAGTAGCCCCAGGCCACCGTTAATTCATAAAACAAACAGACTCACGACCAGTGAGTTTCTGTGACTGGGCCTCTTTACTAGAATAAAAAGGTCTCCTGTCTCAACTTCATAAAAAACCCTACAAAGACTTGGTCAAAGTGAGAGCTCCCTGATAGTGAGAAGGTATTGCCTAGAAATCTTAGTACCATCAAGTCCCTTTCAACTTATAGCAAACCTATTTTAAGGGAGTTTGTCTTTCTTCTGGAAAACTGCTGGTGAGCTGGGACCACCCCTTGTACAGGAAGTAGGCTAGCACCTCCTGGAGCCAGCAACAATGAAGGACAGCACAGAGATAATTACCAAGTTGCTTCTATTGGAGGAGTTCTTGATCCCAAATTAAAGGACATTCATCCATTCAACAATGTATATTGAGAGCGTGTAACACGGTCTTCTCTAGTACCAGCTAGTCTTGCTATTAGCATAAATCAAGCAACTAGGCTCTATATAAATATGATCAAGAAAGCTAATCTCCTACCCACTGCTCACCTAGTAGTTAATGACTTTTAAATGTAACTCTTTGCATCTTAAAAAATTGTCATCAAGGATTTTGACAGGAAAAAAATGACTCTTCAAACAGAAGAGCTTCTTCTATAGCAATGAGCTTACTATAAAGTTTTCAAGTCTCTTTTGCTGCAGTCTCTTAAATTAATGGATCTAAGAATCTGAGACTAACTGCATACAGCCAAGAGTTATCTGGAGGACTGCCAGGCACGGCTGAAACATCAACCTTTTGACCATAACTACTAGGGAAGAAAAGCAACCCTCCCTGGAATCATCGTTCATGAAAAAAAAAAAAAAAACCAGGAATTTGCTCCAACAAAGAGCTCATTGAGAGCTGGCAGTTCTGCTACAGCCATTTCTTTATTCTCAAGAAAAAAAAAGTCAGGAAAACCAGCCGTTCTGCCTGTGCCATTTCTGCAAAGGTAGTCTTTGAAAGTCTGCGCCTGGAGCAGTCATCAGCAGGCCTGGTTTCCCAAATGGGTGAAGATGGCCAAGTAAACCCAGGGAAGTGGCCCCAAGCTGGAGTCAAGACCTCGCTCTGCCTACTGAGGCAAGTCAGAGAGCCACTGGGGAGCTCTGTGTCCTCATCTTAAATAAGTTGAGAGGTGCTGCTCTTGCTTTTGTCACCTCCCATATAAGCTACAGGAGATTTCAAAGGAGGTGAAATTGTTGGGTTAATTGGGGTCAATTGATCATTTCTACACAAATGTGCCTCATGATTCTTATTTCACTAGGGAAGTGGCTATCCTTTAAAGGGTCTCACTCTCCCTAACATCATCCCCGTCCTGCCAGGGATTTCTTCTATAAGAAAGCAGTCTTTGTCTGTCCTCTGCTTATTATGACTCTTTGAAAAGCCAAACATTTCACAGAAGATGTAATACATCAACGCAATCTGTATTGAAAAGAGATGTGACTTCCCAAGGACTTTCTTTCTCTCAGGTGGCTGAGGATGGGTAAGAAACAAAACAGCCTAGCTAAAAAGTTGGGAAGAGTTCTTTGAGAAAGGACTGCCATGGAATCATAGGCATGTACTAGCTTTAAAACTGATAGGGCTTGGCGATTTTAAAAGAACAATTGTATGCAGATGTCTTTTCTATAAACTCACTCAAAAACTCACTGCTGCCAATAGATTGCAACTCAAAAACAAAAACACCCCCTGGCAGCAAGCAGGTTCTGACTCGCAGTGGTCCTATAGGGAGGAGTAGGACTGCTGCCCGGGATTTCCGAGGCTGTCAATCTTCATAGAAGCAAACAGCCTCACCTTTCCCCGAACACAAGAGAAGCTGTGCTGAAATGGGAAGTCTCACACATCAGGCCTGGTCTCGGGGTCCCCTGTGCCACTTTGGCTGCTCTGTGTAATCCCGGGGGTGTGGAGAAGACTGCGAACTCTGTTTTCATGTCGTGCAGATGAGCTGACTCAAGCTTTCTGGAGAGAAAGGAAAATCTGTCCATTCTCCTAACATAGGACTCACAAGAACAACAAAAGAACAAGCAACATGTACTACGATCATCCCTAACCCCAAGAACCATTGTGAGGGTGGCACAGGACCGACCTCTGTTTTGTTTTGTTTTTCGATCATTTTATTGAGCGCTCTGATGGCACATATCACAATCCGTATATCCATATATCCAACGATGTCAAGCACATTTGTACATATGTTGCCATTATCATTTTCAAAATATTTCCATTCACTTGAACTCATGAATCCTTGATAATTTTTTCCATGCCTTATACCAGGGGTCCTCAAACTTGTAAAACAGGGCGCCAGGTCACTGTCCCTAAGACCATTGGAAGGCTGGACTATAGTTAAAAATAAGACAAAACAAAAAACTACAAACAAATTCACTGGGGGCCCGAGCGGGTAAACTGGACAGCAGTGGTGGCAAAACTACTCGGCAGGCCAGATAAATGTTCTCAGCGGGCCGCATGTGGCCCGTGGGCCGTAGTTTGAGGACATTTGCACATTGGTCCCAGCAACCTTGACCCATTTTTCAGTTGCCTGTGCTTTATTTTGTTGTACATATGGCCACTTGGAGTTTCAGCCTATTGGATGGCACTTAACAACTACATCCACAGGACCATCCAATATACTGAGCTCTTGCATAAGTGATGTGCGTTTTCTAATTCACTCTCCCAAACAACCCTTCGAGATAGGTACTGTTTCCCACCTCACAACAACGGAGGAAGAAACTCAGACTCACTGGGGCTCCCACTCCTGCAGCTAGTCAGAGACTGACACGGGGAAAAGAGGTGGTGATGGAAGGATGCTGGCAGCCATCTTAAACCCCAAAGAAAAGTGGAGACACACTTCCTCCAGAAAGCCTTTGAGTACAAAGGAAGGTGAGGGTAGATTGCAACACGTTTCCTTCTTGGACATACTGAAACAGCTAGAGAAGAAAGAATACCACATAATTTCCACAGTGACTGAATCAACCCCTAGGTTTGGGGTTTCAGACAAGAGTGTGGCATAAATATTGGGGTGCTGGGGTCCTGCAATTGCCCTACCTGAAAGGAGGCGGGTATATGACAGCTCCTGCCAATTGCCAGTCTATGGTGGTGTGACAGTCATGTGTTTATGTTAATTTTATGATTGAAATGCAGGGGTGGAGTCTGGCCTGTTAATCAGGAGAAAGCCATTGAGTAGCTGATGAGGCCTCTGTGTGGGCATGGTTTTCACCTGAGACTCCAGGGAAATCTCGCGATATTTCCCTCGTGAAGATGAGAAGCTATCTTCCCCAGTTGGTGGGAGTTAGTTTCAGAGATGATTAACCACAGGCAACACAGAATGGCGGCAGCTGGGAGGCTGGAGTAGCCGGTGGAGAGACCACACGGCTTAGCCCTGATGAAGACAGACCTCTGAAGCTGGAGTGACATGCTATTGACGGACCTGAGCCCTGGAAGCAAGGAGCCATGGGGAGACCCCTGCCAGCACCAGAATTCTGACCTGTGACTTCCTGAGTTGGAAGCAGACTTTATAGATTGATTTTGGGCATATGGGTTATTATTGGACTTATGCCTTTGCACTGGACTGGATTGGGATGGCTTCTTAGGGTCACATTTCTTTTGTATATAAACCCTTTCCTTATACCTATATGCGTGTCTCTGAAATTTGTTCCTCTAGTCTACCTGGACTAACACAGGTGGTAGGTCCACTGGAAGCCTGACATTTTGCCTGACATTTAGACTAGCAAAGGGCTTTTGAATTTCTTTTCCAAAGTGTCTCTCCTCAACCAACTTACTCTTTTTGTTCAAACTTTTCCCCAGACATTGTCTCTTACATGAGATCTTCTTTCCACTGGGACAAGAACTGAGAAGTGGTGAGACTTGAAACTTGGAGCCCCTCCCGGCAGCATCCAGAACCATCATCCAGCATTTCCTCCCACTGCCTTCTTTCTCTGAAACGTATTTGTTTTCATTGTCTCTGGATGATCCTCCTCACCACAGATGCCATATATAATTTCTGTGTATATTCAATGAAGACTTTACTACACAGCACATGGTCTTCAGCTTTGCACCTGTTTAGAGGAGGGAGAAAATGAGAAAGGAAATGAAAGTTTTTCGGTGGGTGTAACAAGTGAGCACATACCATCTCAGGCACACGGTGAGGCCCATTTTCCTCTGCTTATGCCAACTCTGGGTCATAGTTTTTCTTTTCAAAACAAGCTTACTCAATAAAGGAAAAAGGGGGAAAGCTGACATGAAGGCAATCCACAAAATACCCCACCTTCAAATTCGAAGTTCAGATGGGGGAATTACTCTGCAGAGCAAAATAACGTAGAGTGCCTTGGCAGGGAAGGGTGGCATTAGCTCATGAAGGAAAGTTTTAAGTAATCCCTGACAAAGAAGAAGAGGAGAGAAGAAACCAGAGGAACAAGGGCATTCTTCTGCTTTCAAGAAGAAAGTGAAAAATATTTCATTCTTTCACTGGAAGAAATAGATAAGCTTTTTTTTTTTTTTGCATTAATCACCAGTGAAGTCATCATTCACGCTCCAAAACAACCCTTTATATAGGTGTTACTTTCCATAACAGGAAGAAACCCAGACTCACTGTGACTCCAGCTTCTACAGCTAGTCAGAGACCGATACGGGGAGCATAGGTGGTGAAGGAAGGATGCTGGCAGCAAGCAATCTTACACCCCAAAGAGAAGTGGAGACAAGCTGGTTTTGACAGCTGCAGAATTAACTCTATTTTAAAGTGTTGGAAATCCTGCTCAAAGATGAGCAGAGGAGATAGAAATAAGAAGATGGAAAAGATGAACTCCACCAACAGGCAGACAATTAACACCAATTTTAATGAACTGTTTGACTTGTTCCTGTTCATTTGCATGAGCATTTTATATATTACTAGAAACAAACACTGGATTTTGGGATCTCAATTTTTTTTGTCTAATCATATTTTTGCTCCATGGATTCATAAGCCTTTAGATCCTAGGAACTATGAACATTTACCCCTTGAGATTAGCTGTAAGGTCATTCATAAAAATGTACCCCAGACAATGAATACATGTGACCTCAGACTCACGCAGAGACACCTTGGAGATCTGTCTCTGAAATGTTACAGCCAAGACACTCCACCCGAGCTTAGCTGTATGGTTAGGCCCACAAGGTTGCCATGTGTCCACAATGACTTAGTGGCTTGGTTTTTGCTTGGTTTTCCTTCTGCCTCACAGCCACCTAATTCTGATGATGTTGACCAAGGTTCAGAGGATGCTCTCTTTCTATTGCTGTGAGGAGACCTGCATGACACAAGCTCTGGCAACACTCAAGCTGCTGACTAAAGGTTGACGTCCACATCCAGATTTTGCAAACAAAAACTGCCCTGAGACCTACCTCAAAAACTCAGCCATCCAAGACCCATGGAGCACAATCTCACTCGGACACACATGGGCTGCCACCAGTGGACATGGACTCAAAGGTTTGGTTTACATGTTCCCAATAAATGTTTTTCAGCTTTAGTTGACTAAGAGGAGTTTTTAAAAGTTCATGGCAAAATGTAATGAAAAGTGAATGGAATTTTCCTGCAAGTTTCTTGAAGGTCTCTTGTCTGACTTCTTTTTTTTTAAATAGCTTCTGGGATGATAGAAAGACATTTTCCACTCTGAGATTGTAAAGATTATACATGATTTTTCAAAAATACCCAAACCCTGGCCATCCAGCTGATTCTGACTTGCCACCCTGTCCTACAGAGGAGAACTGCTTCACAGTTGTCATCGTCGTCATCCCTGTGGCAGGTCTGCCAGTCACGGCGCTGCTGCTCAGTGGGTGCTTTTGCTTATGATAGAGGCAGTTTGGGGTTTCTTATTGTCATAGTTTGCATTTGAGTTTTTGCTTTTATATAAAGCATGCTGTTTTGTATTATGAAGATAGAACCCCACTTCTCTTTTCTTTCTGTGTCAGGATGGTTTTACTGGTGTCATTTATTAAGTCTTTTTTCCATGAGTAAAAAAGTGTTACTTTTTTTAATGTAAAAAACAAACACTTCTTTTTCAAGTGTTACATTTTCAGATGTCTTTTGGGATTTCAGATGTCTTTTGGGATTTAATATTCTGTTTCATGGGTCTATGTCAATTCTCCACAATGCTACACTGACTTGGTGTTGTAGTGTGCTTCCTCCTTGCCTACTATTCTTTCATCCATTGTTGGCTATTCTTAGACAAGTACTCTTCTATAGCAACCTGAAGAATCCTGGAAGGTGAGTAGCCTCCTGTACCTGCTCTTCTGTCAAAATATCCCCAAGTCCTAATCCCTGGAGCCTATGAATTTTACCTTATTTAAAAGGTAATCCCTAAAAAGGGATTTGGCAGGCATAATTAAATTAAGAATCTTTAAACAAGATGATTATCTTGAATTATTCAGAGGGATCCATATATTCCAAAGATCATAAAAAAAGGAGTCAGAGGAGAAGGTGCTGTTAAATCAGCAGCAGAGATTGGAGTGATGTTCTTTGAAGGAGGACAAAAGAATCACAAACCAAAAATAACAGGTGCCCACCAGATATCAAAATATCATAACGGGACTTTGTTTGGTAGCTATAGGTGCAGCCATACTAACTATATACTTTTATATTACCGGTCACTTTGTTCCTTCATCTCTTTCCACATTGACATTTATATTCTTTTTTTTTTTTTTTAGTTTTATAACCTAATTTCTATAATTTTAAAATTCCTTCTAGCCAATCTAGAGTACAAGAACAGCATTAACTTTTCTGTACATGTAATATTTTCAGATATCCAGAGCTCAGTTTTATTTTATTTTTTCCAAAGATTTTATTGGGGACTCTTACAACCCTCCATACTTGCTTAGCGGTTCTAGCAGGGGAGCGCAGCTGCTCGTATACCCTTGACAGAAGGACGGTCCTCCTTCTATCGGGGAAGGTCGTCCTCTTCAACCGAGCGCACAGCTTCCGGAGGGACGCACATGGAGCAGTGAGGGAGGAAGGGGACACCCGCCTAGCCAGCCAGATCAGCCGAATCAACCCTGGCGATGGATGGGGTGACAAATGTCGTCACCAGATCGCCCTCCCATCCTCTTACAACTCTTATAACATTCAATACATCATTTTTTGGCATGACTGCCCCCTGGTGGGAGTAGGAGGCCCAGCCTTGCTTCTGAAGAGCTGCTGCTGGATTTGAACTGCCAACCCTGTGGGCCACAGTCCCGCACACAACAATTACGCCACCGGGGCTCAGCCCTCAATACATCATTTGTATCAAGCATATTTGTACACATGCTGACATATTCATTTCCAAGTATTTTCTATTTGAGCCCTTGGTATAAGCTCCTCATTCCCCTTCCTTTTAAAACTTTTTATGAATTATTTTATTGGGGGCTGAAATTTATATTCTTTACATTTGATATTTGATTAATCTTTGACATGAATAGTTTACTACAAACATCACTAATATACAGGTATAATCTCTGAGTCTTCATGTATGTGTTCTTTCATCCTCACACATAATAATGACTAAACAATTAGATATGAAATTCTAGGTAGCCATCCTTTTCCCTCTGCATTGTGCAATCTTGCTTCCAAATTTTGATTCTTCTAGTTGGCAGGTCCAATTGCTTTCCCCTTATAGATTGCTTTTCTCTGGAAGCTTGCACGATATTCCTCTTGTCCTTAGAGTTGAAGCACTTTATTGTGGTATGTCTGAGTGAGTGTTTTTTCTCGAGCATTGTCTGGAACATGGTGAGGCTCCCTTCCATCCCCTATCTTCAGATTCAAGTGTTTTTTAGCTCAGGGGAGAAAAAAATCTACTGTTTGTTTAATTATTTAATGTCTTATGCTACACCCTCTTTTTTTTTCTTCAGTAGAATTCCATCTAGGTCTTCTGATTCCCTCTATTATGCCTTTTATAGCTTCTCTCATGATTTTATCTAAACAGTCTTTCCTCTGTATTTTAAAATAGTTCATTCTTCATTCAATCAATGCATGCTTTATTAAGTGCTTATTAAATCATATGTGATTCTACATATGGGGATGATAACTGTGAACATTTGGACTTATAGGCTAGTGGTATAAACTGCAAAGATTGGGAGACAAACAAATTATTATAAATGTGATAATGCTAACAGCAGATATAGAACAAGGGCAAAGTATAGTCAAGGGAGATAGTAACATGACTGAGAGTGCAGGGGTCATTTGAATAGAGGTTGAAGAGTGCATCCACGATTATCTGGAAAAGCACATCCCGGGCAGAGGAAACAAGTGCAAAGGGACTGAACTAGAAACTAATTCCCATTTGAAAACCTGCCAACAAAGCAAGGTCTGTGTGTTCGTCTGGATAGACTAGAGGAACAAATTTCAGAGACACGCATATAGGTATAAGGAAAGGGTTTATATACAAAAGAAATATGACCCTAAGAAGCCATCCCAATCCAGTCCAGTGCAAAGTCATAAGTCCAATAATAACCCATATGCCCAAAATCAGTCCATAAAGTCTGCTTCCGAATCAGGAAGTCACAGGTCAGAATTCTGGCACTGGCAGGGGTCTCCCCATGACTCCTCACTTCCAGGGCTCAGGTCCATCAACAGCATGCCACTCCAGCTTCAGAGGTCTGTCTTCATCAGGGCAAAACCGTGTGGCCTCTCCACTGGCTACTCCAGCCTCCCAGTCACTGCCATTCTGTGTTGCCTGTGGTTAATCATCTCTCTAACTAACTCCTACCAACTGGGGAAGATAGTTTCTCATCTTCACAAGGGAAATATCCTGAGATTTCCTAGGAGTCTCAGGTGAAAGCCAGGCCCACACAGAGGCCTCATCGGCTACTCAATGGCTTTCTCCTGATTAACAGGCCAGACTCCACCCCTATATTTCAATCATAAAATTAGCATAAGCACATGACTGCCACAGTCTGCATAAATGATCATTTGTTATAGAAGACTGCTATTTATAAAGCATTATGTATATATTCAGATAAGAGGATACACAGATAATAGCCCCAAAGCTCAGTGTTCAGAATATAGTGACAGAGGTCAGGCATGGAATTAAGTCTTCCTAACTTCAAAGGCTATGCTTATCCATTAAGCTTCAGAGAAAACACATCTCCAAAATCCAATTCAATGCTGAATTACAGCCGTTCTGTTCCCATAAGGGCATAGAAAAAGATGCAAAAGGAACTGGAGAATAGTCATTGAATTAGAGTGATGCAATTTGTTTTCTTTTCTTCTACTTTCTAAAAGTAGGGTTGTGGAAAGTTTTTCCAAGTTGAAAACTTTTCATGGGTATGGTGTTTTGCTTTGCTTTTGAATGAAAGTAAAAGACTAATTTTATCAGTTACTCCTCAACATGACCTCTTTTAAAATGACATTTATGTTAAAAAAAAAGCCAGGGATGGATTCCTTCTCAACCATTATGGTGTAGGAGGTGCGAACCTGTCCCTTTCCCAGAAGTTGCTTTGTATATTCCTTATCTATATCTGTCAATAAGTTGTGTTGTGGTGACTTGTGTTTCTGGGATGCTGGAAACAATGTCACTGCTATTTCAGATACCAGCAGGCTTACCCAAAAGGAGCAGATTTCAGCAGCGCTTCCCAACTAACAACGTATTATGGAGAAGCAATAGATTGTCTAATTCTGAGGAAATAGTTACTGGAAATCCTATAGACAGCAACAAAAAGGTGACATCGTGAAAAACTAATGAATAGCTGCAGAATTTTGTGGGGCACAGTGCCAGAAGATGAACCTCTCAGGCCGGAAGAGCTAAAGACATGACTGGAAAAGAGCTGCCGTCTCAAAGTGATGATGCTGCGGATGGAACAATGTTTGTGGGGATTGCTGAGGGGCCACGATTCAAAATGAGAAGGAACAGCTGCAGGCATATATTCAGAAAGAACCTGAAATGTGTGAAATATGAACCCAGGGGAAAAGGAAGTTTCAAAAATTAAGTGGAGGAGGCATGCAAAAAAGTAGAATGGACTGAATAAATATTGATATTCTAAGCATTAGTGAACTGAAATGGACTGATATTGACTATTTTGAATCAGAAAATAATATGGTTTACTATGCCAGGAATGATAGATTCAAGAGGAATAATGGCATCGCACTTATCCTCAAATTGGGCATTTCAAGATCTCTCTTGAAGTAGAGTGTAGTCCATGATGGGATTATATCTATCCACATGTATGAAATCCAGATAATGCAACTATTAGTCTACTCTTTCCTTTAGGGTGGCTGAAAGTTTGAATCAACTCAAGGGCAATGAGTTTGGTTTTAGAGGCTTAGGCTTACAATGAGTCATCCTGGAAGCATAAAAGGGGTTCTCACTACTATGAAGAAAGGAGAACCAGAAAGAAAAGCACATCCTTTGCATTCAAGTTCCCTCACTGAACTTCCTCAGTTGTGATACCAGAGTTCATAGTAGAGGGAGCAGAACCAAAAGACTGACCCGAGACAGAACTATGGGATTTCCATCCCACAAAGCAGCAAATTGATTGCTTTCAGGCAAGAGACTTGCTCCATGCTGGTGAACCCATTCTGTTGATCCTTGTCTTTATCTTTGCTGTGTAGCAGGCAGCTCTTGGAACTTTGTTGTGGAGCTGAAAGAGTTTTATGACACTTGCCAGGGCAATGCAGAGATTAAGGGCCAATGGAGCTGTGGAGCTGTCAGACACTGGGGGTGTGGAACAGAGCAGCAAGGGAAGCAACAATAAAGTCTCCAGAGAATACCAACAAAATACTGTGGGGTCAGGGTGTGGTACCCCATCAGACTTGACTGGAAAACACTTATAAAAGGACAACAAATAGACCTTGAACTATTAGTAGGTTTTGTTGTTATTGTTGCCTTTTTGTGGTTGTAGTAGCTATTGTTTGATTTTCTTTGTTGCTTCATTGTGCTCCATCTTATGTTCGTGTATATTGTTGTCACCGCATGTTTGTCTGAATGTGATTGGTGGGATAAACAAGCTGGAAGAAAGAACAATAGGATGGCAGTTCTGGGGGGACATGGGAGATGGGTAGCTGTAGTAAAGGAAGTGAGTGTCCACAAACTCAGGGTCAAGGGAACAGTAAGTGACTGAAAATCTGTGGTGAGGAGACTGTAGGAAGCCTGGTAGGGCTCCTACCAGACAATGTAACCGAGAGGAATTTCTGAAACCCAAATGAAGGCTGGGACAAGAGGAAAGCAAAAAAAAAAAAAATAGAGGAAAGAACTAGGAGGCAAAGGACTTTTATAGAGATATAGATAACTGAAATCTTTTTAAATTACATAATGTGGTTTTCCCAAGAAATATTAGGTTACTTGAGAGTAAACACAATTAGTCATATATAAATTTTCCTGTGTCCAAAATAAAACATGAAACAAAGCGTATTTGCTGAGGAATGGATTTCAGCTTAAAACATCACTATAGGACAGAGCAAACTATACCATGAGATTTGCATGTTGCTAATCTTTTGCAGAAGCAAACGGCCACGTACTTCTACCACTGAGTGTCTGTTGGTTTGAGATTCTGACCCTTTGTGACCAGCCAAGGCTCAACCACTGTAATCTGAGTGAGGGATTCTTTTCTGGTATGTAGGCTATATAAATATTTTGCATTGACCAAATATTAAATTGATTCTAAACTAGCTCTATCAGAAACAGGAGTCATTGGTTATCTTGGGTAAAACTCTCATAAGTTCCAATTATTCCTTCTGAATGGAAATCACACACTGTCTTCACTCCAAAAGACAAACTTTCTACCATTAAGCCAATTCTGCTCGTAGATACCCTTATAGGACAGGGTAGAACTTGCCCCTATGTGTTTCTGAAACTGAAACTCTTTATCGGAATGAAGTCTTCTGCAGTTTTCTGGACGACAGACCTGGCAGTTAGCAGCCCGATGTCTAACCACTGCACCACCAAGGCATCTTCTGTCTTCACTAAATGATAATGATGAGGATAGAATAAAATAAAGGGTAATGTGCTCAAGTGAATATGCATAGCCTTGTATTACAGCTTAAATTCTAAGCAGTTTGTTTAAGGCAGTGTTTACAGGGAGAGCTTCCATTTTCTATTTTCAGATAAATTCAGCTTCCATTTGAGTTCTTTCTGACCACAGAAGAGCTTTGCCTTCAGGAAAGGTATGTTTGAATGTACATCACAATTTTCCTAGCCAGCCCAGGGAGAGTCAATTAAGCCAGGTGACTGATTTTAATGGAAATTGCGATATTAAGATGCATGGTCAAAACTGGCATCCAGACCATGAAGTAGCTAAAGTTTCTGTAGTTACACTTTTGACATGGGTGAACTGTTATATTGTCAATCATGATTCTGTGGCCTTGTTTTCTAGAATTATCTGCACAACCCTGAACCCTTTGGGCACTATTCTGACCTCATGTTGATTGATGGTCATGTTCATTCATATGATTTGTCAGAGTTTTTTCTTTGTCCGATTTAAGATTTAGTAAAACAGCAACAAAATCAAAACTACTGCCTTTCAGTTGATGCTGACACATAACAACCCCAGGGTAGAGTAGAAGGGCCTCTGTGCATCTCAGAGGCTATGAAGAGCTGATAGGTTTGAACTACTGACCTTGTGTTAGCAGCTCACTGCTTAAACCACTATGCCACCAAGGATCTTAGACCCAATAAAGGGGTCTCTGTAAACTTTGTGGTCTTTTATTTGTTTTGTCTTGGGAATTATAAAATCAAGTCTTCAACATAATGGTTATCTTTGACTGTAGGCCTATTCTAGTCACCTCTAGTCTTATTTTATATCCCACACATCAGAGATCTGAGATGAGCATATTCCTCCATGAAAACATTTTCCAAATATTCAATATTTCCTGTTAAGTGCTGGACTCAGGTAGTTATAAACCAAGCCCAACCCAACTGCCACCAAGTACATACTGGCTCATAGTGATCCTCTGTAGATTTTTCAAGACTGGACGTCTCTATGGAAGTAGATCAGTGTATCTTTCTCCCTGGGGTAGCTGGTGGGTTTGAATCATTGACTTTACAGTTAGTAGTCTAAGACTTATGGTTTCCAAATCCCCCTCTTCTTTTTGCTTCTCATTATCCATCCTCTATAATGTTGTTGCTATTGGGAGGTGCCATTGAGTTGGTTATGACTCATGGTGACCCTGTGTCCAACAGAATGAAACATTGTCTGGTCCCATGCCAATCTGACAATTATCCTCTATGATAGCAAGCAAAAACTGTGGGCTCAAAAATGAGAAGAAAAGTTACATGTTGGGACTTCTGGAAAGATGGCGACTAGGTGACATGCACCAGAGGAACTCAGCAGAGACCAGCCCAGGAGAGTAACTGAGAGAGAAATTCAGCACTGCTAGACCATAGGAGGAGCGTCAGAAGGATAAGCAGACAGAGATCCGCAGGTTGTTGAGGGGTTGGGGATTTGGGCTTACCAGAGTGAAGCCTAGCCCCTAGCCCCACTACTGCCTGCCACTGTCTCTGACAATGCTGCTGCTTGGACAATTGGAGCTGGAACATGGGCTTTAGCTCACCAGAGCCACAGATTTCTATGAGCATGGGGCAGAGATTGAACCCTTACAACCCCATGCTTACAGGTTGGGGCTCAGCTGTTCCCTTACTTTTCTTTATTCCCCTGCAGTTTCAGCAGGTTTGGTTCCTTGATGTTCTTTCCTCCTGGTCTTTTTGGGTTTGATTCACATGCCATTGTGTACCTCCAGACCTTAAACCAGGGCAATTATGTCTATTACACCCAGCTAGAAGAGCCCCATCCTGTACCATGTAACCTGAGGCTGGAGAAGCTCACCCACCCTCCACCTGGGTATTTTCCACCCAATTTCTTACAAAGGAATTTCAGCCTGTGTGGGTGGGAGAGCTCTTATATGTCCTCTGTGTTTCCAACTGACTGAAGGAACTTGCTCCCGCCTGCCTTGGTGCCCTGTGTGGCCCAAGGAGGTTCCACTGGTGCTGGCAGGAGTTTCACACTGCTGCAAGAAGCACTGACCAGCCTTGATGGTGATCTGCCTGATCCGGGTGGTTCTGCCCCTGTTCACAGTGCTCTACTCAGGCGTGGGTAGTCCACTAGCCTTGTGTGGTGCTCCCTCCTGCTGTACTCCAGGTTTCTGTGGGCTGCACCATTGTGGCTCCTGGTGAGATTGTACAGTACAGCACCATCAATGTGGGTCCACAAAAATCCAACCAGTGATAGCCTAATTCTATAGGGAAATTAGTCATAGGAAGTTCAAAGACACATTCCTACACATCTCCCAGAGATAGCCAGTGCTCTTTGAGTCCCTGAATAATGGCACCTGGTTCCTCTAAAATAAAGCAACGCAAACAAACAGCCTCAATGAAAAAAACAGGAGAAATAAAAGACAATGGCAGAAAATGTCCTGAACCTAAAGATGGGCATAGAAGAAGCAGACATTGATATGTCACAGAAAGTAATTTTCAGAATGCTGCCTGGAGTCATAAAGAATATGAGGGAAACAATACAGAAAAAAGATGAATTGATAGATGAAGTATAGATCACACACCAACGGGAAATACAAGAAATTAATGACGAGATAACAAAAACCAACAGCAGACTCATGGACTTCAAGAATCGACTGAAGGAAGCCGCAAACTGCACCAGTGACCTAGAGGATAGCCAAGTGGACTTTAATAAATGCAAACAAAAATCTAAAAAGTTTATAAGAGAAACTGAAGAAAAGGTAGGAGCTATGTCTGATGCTATGATGAGAAACAACATCAGAATTATTGGTCTACCAGAGGAAGACACTACAAAGAAGTCATCTGCAGCAATAGAAAATTCTTGGAGGAAATTTCCCCCAGCTTAATGAATGAAACCCAGACAACCATTCAGGAGACTGAGAGAACACCAGCTAAACTTAATCCCCAAAAGAAGTCACCATGGCACATAATAGTTAAACTATCCACCTTTGAGGAAAAAGGAGAAAATCATGAAAGCAGCTAAGGAAAAACAAGCAATCACATATTAAAGTTCCCAAATAAGAATATGCTCAGACTTATCAGTGGAAGCTATGAAGATGAGAAGAGAGCAAAGTAATATTTTCCAAAAATGGAAGGAAAATATCGCAAAACCAAGAATACTCTATCCAGCCAAATTATCTATCAAGATATATGGACAAGTAAGTTTTCCCACACAAGGGGAAAATCTCAAAGAATATGTTAAAAGAAACTCAGTCATTCTAAAGATCCCTGTTGACCCAGAATGGGCAGAAGAATAGCACTCATCAAGCATAAATAAGAAACCACCACATAGAATAACCTCAATGAGAGGGTGACGAAGAGAAAATAGACCTAAAGAAAGGATTGGCTTAAGTGTGGAAAGATGTCAAGAATGATCAACCCTTACACACACATACACAACACACTGAAAATAAAAGGAGGTAGGGAAACACCCAACACAAAAGGTATAAGATGACATCGCATATTCCACAGATGGAGATAACCCTAAATATCAATGGACTGAACTCAGGTATCAAAAGACTGAGGCTAGCAGACTGTCTTAGAAAACACAACCCATCAATGTGCTTCCTACAGAAGACACATCTCAAGATTACAGACTAAACTAGGCTGAGAATCAAAGGCTGGAGAAAGGGACACCAAGCAAACCACAATTGAAAAAAAAAGCAGCGGCAGCAATCCTAATCTCAGATAAAATTGACCTCAATGTGCAAACCATAAAAAGAGATAAGAAGGGACACTTTATAATGTTTAAGGGAAGGGTAGACAATGAACCGATAAGCATTTTAAACATATATTCCCTAAAGAGAGACCTGCAGAATAGAAACCAAACTTTCCAAAAGATAAAATAAGAAATCGCAGCCTCAACAATTATAGTGGGTGACTTCAATCCACCACTCTCTAAGAAAGACAGATCACAGGAAAAGAAACTCAACAAGGAGGCTAGAAATCCAAACACTACAATTAGACAATAAGACTTGATGGATATCTACAGAGCTTCTCATTCAAATACAAAAAAATTCATATCCTTTTCAAGCCCACATGGCACATATTCGAAGATACCATGTGCTGGGGCATAAGGCAAATCTACATAAATTTAAGCCCATTGATATCATATAGATCTCTCTCTCAGACTGCTGTACCATAAAGCTGGATATCAAGAAAAGGAAGATGAATAAAACAAGAGCAAATAATTGAAGGATGAATAACTCTCTATTGAAAAAGGAATGTGTACTGGCCCAGATCAGAGGTGAAATTAGAAGACCAATGACAATGAAAAACATGCCATATCAAAATTTATGGAACCTAGAAAAGGCAAGTTTCTGTGGAAACTTCCAAGGAAGTTTCATAGCAATACACCTGAAAAAGGAAGAGCATCCCATAACTGATATGCTGGCACAAAATTTGCAACAACTAGATCAGCGTCAGCAGGACAATCCTACTAGTAGCAAAATAAAAGAAGTAATAAAAATCAAGGCTGATATTCAGGAAAGGAAAAATAAGAAAACAATGGAAAAATTAATGCTACTAAAAGTTGCTTCTTTGAAAGGTTTAACAAAAGTGAAAAAATGCTGCCATATTTAATCAAAGAAAGGAGGGAACAAATTTCAATAGCAAGAATGAGGGATGAAAGAGAGGACATTGCAACTGACCCTAATGAAATCAAAAGGATAATTGCACAGTACTGAAAAGGACTGTACTCCAATGAATTCAATAACTTGGAAGACAGGGACAAATTCTTGGAAAAACAGTCCCTCCCTAGACTATCCCTGATGGTTGTCAAGAACCTCAACAGACCCATAGCAATAGAAGAAATAGACAACATTATCAAGGGATTATCAACAAAAAAATTACCTGGACCAGATGGCTTTACAGGAAAATTCTACCAAGCATTCAGGGAACTACTGACACTGATCCTACACAAACTCTTCCAAAACATAAAAAACAATGGCAAACTCATGAACTCCTTCTACAAAGCTAGTATAACAGTGATGCCAAACCTGGGCAAGGATCCCACAAAAATTGAGAACTACAGATCAATATCTCTAATGAACATTGATGTAAAAATCCTGAATAAAATACTGGCCAATAGAATGCAAAAGTATATAAGACAAATAATTCACCATGACCAAGTGGAGTTCATACCTGGGATGCAGGGTTGGTTCAACATACGAAAAACTATTAGCATCATTCACCACATTGACATGAAAAACTGTAAGAACCACATGATGATATCAATAGACTGGGAAAAACCATTTGACCACACCTAACAACAATTTCTGTTTAAGTCATTTGAGAAGACAGGAAAATTGAAGAAAAATTCCTCAAGACAATAAAGCTATATATGAAAAACCAATAGCCAACATGGCAGTCAATGGAGTAAAGTGAGGGAGACATGGTGAGCTAATAACAATGAGTACAAGAAAGTGTTCTAAAATTGATTGTAATGATGATTGTATACCTCTTTTTAATCTGATTGAGCTACTGGGTTATATGATATATGAATTAAATGTCAACGACACCATTTTTAAAGAAGTGTCCCACACCCACAATAAAGTAAATATGTCCTAGTGGATAACACTGAAGAGTTCCACTTCACAGAACAAAATCTGATCCCAATGCTTTTTTGGGCTTCTCATTCCACTGTTTTCCTTTGGGTGAAAGACGAAGATCAGAGAGCTGGGAGCCTTTCCTTCCTCTCACTACCTTCCTTTGAGGTCTGTTTATTCTGCACACCCAGATACCACTATTTAGGCATCAAGCCCCCAAATTGCCATCCTCTCCACTGGAGAGGTATTGGAAGATCCAGGAGTTCCCTCTAAGTTGCCAGAGCAGGGTCACTGTCTTTGCTTTCATGTTCTTTCCCAGAGGCCAAGAGTCATGTGATATTCTAGGGAACAGTGCTTTTTCTTATCACCTCCCTGAACAGTTTGCTTAGGGTCCACCTCTTCTAATCTGTCCTATTTTCTTATCTGCCTCATCTTATCTGTTAGCCTTGGCCTCCTGAGTGGCAGCTGTTGCATTCCCAGAAGTTGCTAGGTTCAAGAGAGGTCAGTATTTAATCTTGATTTAGTGAAACTAAAACTCACTGACTTTGAGTATATTCTAACTTATATAGACTTTACAGGACAGGATAAAAGTGGCCCTATGAGTCTCTGAGATTTTAGAGGCTAAACCGTCTCATCTATCTCCCAAGCAGTGGCTGATGGTGTCCAACTGATGACCTTTGATTAGCTGCCCAACTCATGTAAGCACCACATCAGCCAGGCTCTAGTTTTGTGACACAAGCACAGTCATATAACATTCTTCTTTTCCTGCATCTGTTATATGATTGCTATTGGTGCACAATATGAATTTTGTGCGCAACCATCTGCCATCAAGTTGATCCTGACTCATGTGACCACCGTCATTGCAAAGTAGAACTGTACCCCAGGGTTTTAAGTGGTGACCTTTTAGAGCAGATCCTCAGACCTTTCTTCTGAGATACCTCTCGGTGGGTTCCAGTTGTCAATCTTTTAGTTAATAGTCTGAGCACTTACTTAACTGGCTGCCAAAGTCAGGAATTCAGTTACTGACTTAACTGGTGGCACAAGTCAAAGCTTAAAAATAAACCTCATATAGATTTTTTATTAAAACAAGCAAAATTAAAAGTCTTTCATTAAAGATTTCCTTAGATGTTTGATAATTTGTGCTCTGTTAATATTTAAAAGTAGTCCCCCAAAAGTTTTGAGCATATGGCTGAATCAACTGGAGTATTGATCAACTCTGCTGTGGGGTACCCTTGAGCGAGAAATACCTTGGTCCAGGGCTTTGCACAATAAGTGAAGTCTGGCTTGTCATCCAAGTGAGTTGTATAAAGTTTAGAATAAGTTCCAGATTTTACACAGGTACCCTCATGACACTTCACATCTACACGGGGAGTTCTGGCCTGAGGAGTAGCTGGAAAAGAAGCCCTCTGGATTTCAGATCCTGGCTTTTTAGGCCTTCCATGGGAGGTCTGGCTGACCCCATTGGCTGAATTAAACTCAATTGGCCTAGATGGGGCCAATCCAGGTGTACCACCCACCTAGGTGCACCACCCCTTCCTAGTTGGGTGCTCAAATTTCTGAGCATGCCCACTGGACATCCTGGTCCCTGTTCTAACCACCTGACACCTTCATAGGGTTGATATTTTGGAGAACCCTCTGCTTTTAACTCCTCCACTCCTCACCACCTCATTTCCTACCCTAAAAACAAGAAAAGGTGTTGGAATCCTAACCCCATATCCATAGAAAAGAGCCCTGGTGGCATAATGGGTCAGGAGTAGGGCTGCTAATGGAAAGAAAGGTCAGTGGTTCGAAATCATCAGTCACTCTGCAGGAGAAAGACTAGGCTTCTTATTCCAGTAAAGGCAACAGCCTCAGAAATCCACAGGAGCGATTCTACCCTGTCCTAGGGTCACTATGAATTGAAACAGACTCAGTGGTGATGAGTTAGGCCTTTTTTTTTAAGTACCTGTTGAGATTATCTTGTTTTAAAAAAATTTTCTTTGTGTGGACCCTAAATCACTTCTGAGTTATAGAAAGCAGCATGGAGATGGGCATGGGGAAGACTAATTAAACACTATGTGAGGTATCCAGGAGAGAAACTCAGTTGTTAGGTGGCATCCTGTCCAGAGGAAACCAGTGACCCCCATATTCTATCCCATCTCAGTGATGTGTGCCTCACCTCCCAGGGCCCGCTGAGCAGTCCAAATACCTGTAGCAAAACTTAGAGAATCTACAAAGACACAAGCAGTCACCAAATGGGAAGAGGAAACCATGAGTCAGCTATTTCCATTGTCTTTCAACCTCATTACCCCCACCATCTGCTACAAGGAACCATTTCCTGGCAATGTTCATACACTCTAGTTTTTTCTGGCCTGAGGTTTCCTTAACTTGAGTCACACTCACGGC
Organism: Nesogale talazaci; assembly: GCA_004026705.1. Taxonomy (NCBI): domain Eukaryota; kingdom Metazoa; phylum Chordata; class Mammalia; order Afrosoricida; family Tenrecidae; genus Nesogale; species Nesogale talazaci. The sequence continues at coordinate 174,097 of PVJH01002147.1, forward strand.
TACCCTTTTCAATTTCCAACCTCATTTCTTCTTTTGAAAGGTGATGGTTTTTCAACAGTCTTTAAAAAAATGAAGCCTATGATTCCTCAATATATCAACACACATGGAGATGCATAGGATCTGGTAACATTTCATCAGGTGTCCAAGGGTCTTATAAACAGTGCAATCTAGGGTCCAGTTTTCAATATATGAATAAGCCTCAAGAATTTTTTTGGTGGGGCTTTTGTTCTTAGTAGTATGTTAATCTAGCATGCTATCACAGACTAAAAGGCAATTTAAATGTGCATTTAGGGATCCTGATCTTGCTAAACCTTGAGCTGATAAGTATCTCTTACAAAAATGTCACAAAGAAGACTTTTATTCATACTGTGTATTGAAACTTCTTCAAATCCTTCCTTGTGTGAACATGTAAGACTTGGGAAGCCTGGCATTTCCAAACAGTTGACCTCTTTTGTAGATGTAGAAGATCATTTTGCAGTTTGCTCAGATCTGAACAGTATATAGTAAAGGAAAAAAAAAGGGAAGTCCTTTGAGCTATCATGGTGGTCTCAGACAAACTCTTCCTGCCACCGGGTCAATGTTGACCCACAGAAACCTTCCCTTAGGGATTCTGGGACTGTAACTGTTTAGGGGAGTAAGAAAGCCTAGTCTTTCTCCTGGAGTTGCAGGTGCTTTCAAATTACTGACCATGTAGATCACAGCCCACAGCTAAGCCATCTGGACTCGGGTGGTATCAGAACACAGGGAATTTCCAGAGGAGATAAAAAGACATCAGTTGGGGTTGACAGTATTCTTGAAAGAGGACTCTGACTATAAGAAAATTATAGTAAAACAAACAACATATACCAAATAGAATTTAACTGGAAGTCTTTCAAAGAATTTTCCTGTAAGCTATGTGCTGCTAACCCCCTCCACTGATAGCCCATATTTCATGTACTCAGTTCACATTTTCTGCTTGGTGTATTGGAGCACATTTTAGTAACAGAGGAAACAAGACTGCCAGTCTAAAAATTTGCATTATGGCAATATTTACTGGAAGAATTTTTTTAATTTAAAAAGTCTTATTTGCATAGTTAAAAAATTGTTTCACCCTTTCTGGAGTACCCTATTTGTTATTATTATTTAAACATATAATCATATTCGACCAATATTATTTAAATATTAGTTTTATTGACTTACTATATCTATTCACATACAATTCTGTGATCGAATCCCATTAAGTGGCGTTATATAATCATCAGTGCTATCAGCTCCCTATACTCCCCTTACATCTCTCTGCCTTTCCATACCCTTATGGAACAATTACTCCTGTTAGTGTTTCTGCAGGGTTATCTGTCTTAAAAATACAAATGAATATATGCAAATATAACATGATCAATGTGGTAAAACAAATAACAGCTTTAAGAGTAAGGAGAGGAAATATTAAAGAACAAGCAGATAGGGATGTGGTAGATTTAGCATCCCTGCACTGTGGTTTTTCTGAGAGAGACTGTCCAATTACACTGCAGGTGAGCTTTTAGTTTCTTTTGCATCAATGCCTCTTCACATTGAGTTGGTTGTGTATCTTTGAAATTCTGATACCTTTTTGCCTGTCGATACCTCATGATCACACAGACTGGAGTACTTCTACTATGTGGGCTTAGTTGTTTCCCTGCTAGATGGTCACTTGTTTATTTATAAATTTTTAAGATCCAAGACACTGTATACATATATATTATATTTTAAAATATATATTTAAATCATTTTATTGGGGGCTCATGCAACTCATCACAGTCCATATGTCCATCCATTGTATGAAAAGCATATTTTTACCTTTGTTACCATCATCATCCTCAAAACATTTTCTCTCTACTTAAACTCATTTTTCCCCTCCCTTTCCTTTTCCCCCTCCCTCATGAACCCTTGATGATTTAGAAATTATTATTATTTTGTCATATCATACTCTGTTCGATGTCTCCCTTCACACACTTCCCTGCTGTCCGTAATTCAGAGAGATTATATGTAGATTCTTATAATTGGTTCCCCCTTTCTACTCCACCTTCCCTTCACCATCTGAGTATTACCACTCTCACCACTGTGTCTTGGATTCCCCATGTTTCTGTGACCTATCTGTACTAGTGCACATCCTCTGGTTTAGCTGAATTTGTATGGTAGAATTGGGATCATGATAGTTGGGGGGGGAGGGGCTTTAAGAACTAGAACCTTATTGCTACACTGTATCCTGACTGGCTTGTCTCTTCCCCACGATCCTTCTGTAAGGGGATGTAGTTTCACACACAGATGGGATTTGGGTCCCCAATCTGTACTCCCCCTCCTTTATAAGGATATAATTTTTAGTTATTTGATGCCTGCTAACTGATCCCTTTGACACCTCGTGGCTGGTATGCTTCTTCCATGTGGGCTTTCTTGCTGCTGAGCCAGATGGCTGCTTGTTTACCTTCAAGTCTTTAAGACCCCAGACTCTATATCTTTTGATAGCCAGGCACCATCAACTTTCTTCCCTACTTTTGCTTATGCACACATTAGTCTTCAGTGATCCTATCAGGAAGGTGGGCTCACAAATGATATGATTTTTTTTGTTTTTAATGCCTGATAACTTATCTTTTGACACATCATGGTCATATAGGCTGGTGTGCTTCTTTCATGTGGGTTTGGTTGCTTCTGAGCTAAATAGCTTCTTGTTTATTTTCAAGCCTTTAAAACCCTAGATGCTATATCTGTTGATAGCTGAGCACCATCAGCTTTCTTCACCACATATGTTTATGTACCCATTTTGTCTTCAGTGATTGTGTCAAGAAGATATCATACAATGCCACATTATTAGAACAAACCATTCTTGTGCTGAGGCAGGATTTTAAGTGGAAGCCCAAAGTCTATCTGCTTCCTTGTTAAATATGTGTGTGTTTTCCCTCTTGCCCCAGCGCTATGTGTACCCATCATTCATATATCAGTATTTCCTCTCAGATACCATTCAATTGTTCAAGTATGTAAAGAAAAGCTACCCAATTTGAGAACACTTCTCTTGTACCTGTCATTATTGGGTCCCACTTCTTTCCTCTACTTTTTCTCCTTCATGCTCCCCAGGAACCAGTCATTGTCTCCATAAAGTTGCTTATCCTGGGTTACTTGCATACATAAACACCAAAAATCCCAGAAAAATCCTCGCAGGTCTCACAAGTAATATATAGAGCAGTTAAATACCTCTGTGTTTAAAGAAAGAAAAGGACGTGTTAAAAATGATCATTCCAGGCTGAGCCCTGGTGGCGTAAGTGGCTGAGTGCAGGACTGGGGCCCGTGGGCTTGGCGGTTCAAATCCAGCGGCGGCCCTCAGGAGCAGCACTGGGTAGCACCCATGACCACCAGAGGCAGTGATGCACACACACACACACACACACACACACACACACAAATGATCATTCCAGTTCCCATTTCTTTCATAATTACCTACCCTGGCTCTCATGACCTAACCATTTATACACCCATTAATTCTTGAGTAATTGTGTCTCAAAGGTAAACATCCTATAAGCCCACCTTGTTATTCCAGAAGACAAGGATGGAGCAGTCTAGTGTGCCCCCCCCAACCCTTTGCCCCTAGTTATGCCTTTAGTCTTTCAGTGTGGCCCCAACATCTGTTTTAGGAAATGCTCCTCATTGCCATTGCTATTCTTCCTCCACACCTCGTGGGCCTTAAAAGCATGTGAGTTGAGGGAACAATTGCCTTTCAGCACAACTGATATCTGAACTTACTCCTCATGATGAATGGATCATTGGCTCTAGTCTGGCTCTTGCCAGAATAGCTGGCCCTCAGCCGAGTGATTGTGTGTTGTATACATTTTCCCTTGTGCTCATTCTGCTGTTTGAACTAACCTCAGTGGACTCGTGTTGTACTTGATCTTTTGTGCTTGACTAACTTTCTATGAAATGAGGTACTTCATAGTTTCATCACTTTTTTTAGGGATTTGTAGTATTCCATTGGGTGTATGTACATGTGCAAGTTTATCCACTCATCTATTGATGAAAATCTAGACTGTCTATTGTGATTGTGAACTGTGCAGTGAAAAACATTAGAGGGTAGATGCCTGGTTATGGTCTGATTCTTATTGCTTCTCGGTATATGCTAAGTAGTGGAATTTCTGGGTCAAATGGTAATGCGAAATTGGAATAAGAGTGTCTGTCTCACCACACTCCCTCCAACTTTTCTTGCAGTGGTAGTTACATAATCTGGTGTCAATTTGAAGAATAAGAGTATAGGGGTGGAGTGTTGCCTATTAAAAGATACAGCCAATGAGGCCTGAATTGGAGCATGGCCTTCTCCTGAGGATTCTGGAAACTTCTGTATTTCCTTACTGTAGGTGGAAGACACTCTCACTCTCAACTCATTCCCTGTGAAACATCTCTGAGGAGAAACTACATGGGCCTAACCTGATGCAATCACAGCCCTGAAAGCTGGAGAAGCTATGTGGAGACCCCTCCCAGAGCTGAGATGCTTACAGCTCCACTGGATCCACAAGACTTAACACCCATTGGTCTGTTCTCTTCCTGCATTCAGCGTCATTACATATGTTTTGTGAGTCTGAAGAGTCTAGTACAACTGTCATTATGCTAGAGTACTGCTGTTTTCAAAATGGTGGCAATGGGAGAAGAGAAGAAAGGAGTTGACCACCAATCCACTGTGGACCGGGCTCAATGGACTGTTCCCTTACCTCTTGCCACTTTGGGGCCCCCTCGTTAGTTTATTGCCTTTGCTTTCATTACGGCCAGTATTATTCAACAACCTCATGGCATTTATTAAGTAACAGATTGAGACCATTCAAGCAAGGCCCCTGCAAGTTCAT